>JALAAN010000012.1:0-100000 GCA_023078555.1 Ulva prolifera
CACCGCACAGAAACCGTTCTCTCCGCGCTATCGGACGCAGTCTTCCTACATCAACTGCATCAGACCTTGCACCTACCATTAATCTGTTCCGCTGGGACCTGCGACGTGCACTAACAGACGACACCGACGCTGAAGAGGGAGCGAAAGTGGCCACGAGCGCACGCCGCAGGACGTGGGTTGTATGGCTCCAACGAGGGTGGCGCCTTGTAGACACGCACTGGCGGGGACTCTGGTCCCCCCCCGTGGCCCTCTGGCAAGTATGGAAAATGCAAAGTGGGCACAACTGGGATTGCCATCAATGGGATTGCTGACGAAGGCATTTGGCGGTGGTCTTGTACAATTACACAGTTCGGCCAGAAGCCTTGTTCGATGGGGACCAATACTGCACATTTTGTGCAACCCTCCGGACTGGAACTAACTGGCATGGAACTGCGTCCAAGTCTACGACGTATCTGCCGGCATATGCCCGAGACCCCCTGTTTGCACCCGCCACACCGAAAAACTCGGGGGGACGTTTCAACACGGGATCTGGGGCGCGGGCTCCCGGGGTGGCTGGCAAGGTGCAATTATACAGATCAGCAACCCCCAGGTACAATGGGTTTGGTTTCGCAACACATGACACGCAACACACGCCATCCCGGGGCTGCAGACACGCCCTCGTGAAATACTGCAGTTCCCCGACGAAATACGTCACTGTCCCGCCACCCCCGTCCCCGTCCCCCCCAATGAGGTACCTCAAGAGGCACCACTTGTTGTCTTTCTTCCCTTGCGTACACTGTTGCGCGCAGCTGAACATGTCTGCAACGCGGGATTGCATCTGGTGGAACTTCATAAGTGTCACTGTGCCCTCACGGCGAGCCTCATCAACACTGCCATCCACCTTCAGGCCCAGAGCTCGGTGGATGGCCACCTGACGTGCATAACCAACCCCCAGGCGACTGTGAGTTGGCCAGCCCTCGTCCTGTAGGGAGTCCTGATGGAAGAGGAGGTACGGCAACCCTGTCAGATTATCTCCCACAAAGTCCAGGGGGAGGACCGCCGCAGTCTCAGACTGGGCTAGGGCCCTGCCCACCCCCACGACCCTGCCGGTGATCCGGTCACTGTCAATTGGTTGCTCCCCGTCAGCGGATCTTCCATTGCGAGTTCGTGCCCGCCGGCGTTTCTCAGTCGCTATGGCATCTGACAGTGAAGTCATGGCAGCAGGCAGTGAAGCTGCATCATGCAACAGCCGCATACATGTGCGGCGCAGCAGTTCATCGCTCACATATACTTGTTCAGGGCAACGAGTCGATCGATACTTGATCAGTCTCTTCAGGAGCTGGACCATCCGCTCGATCCAGAATTCAAGACTGAAGAAGGATGCACCGCAGCACCTCACCTGATCCGGTAGGTGACTGGCCGCCAGATGCAGCTTGTACGTGCTGAGAGCAGCCCCTTCAAACGTCTCTTCCGCCAGTTTGGCGTACTGCAGCAGCAATCGCTGTGCTTCCGTGATTCGGGCCGGTGTGTGCTGACCCTCTTCATATCTGAGAAAGTAGAGGGCCCCTGCTCGCAGGAGCCCCCACGACTGCTCAAACACGCTGCGTATGCGTTTCTCGGAGGCTTTCCACGGGAGATCGTGCAGGAGGTACAGCGAGAATGTCTCGGTGAAGGCCAGCCAGTCTTCCATGAGCCAGCGACTGCGGTGCCTACGCAAACAGTCACCCTGACTCAGACGGGATGCTTCAACAGGAGTGCACATGGTTCCTGTGTCCAAGTAACAGTCCGAAAAATGGCGCAGCCTCGGATGCGAGCAGGGTGTGCAGGCGATGGGACTGCGCACTTGGTGATGTCGGTGTACACCTTCTTGAAAAGAGAGGTCTGCATGATGTGGGGCGCTCTGGCAGCTATCGCCTTGACGACATCCTCTGGCAGTCGGAACAGGGCCCGGAGGCCAGTCAATGGCGCCTTCTTGGACTTCTTCCGGCCCAGGGGAGGGAGCCACTGGTTCCAGAAGTCCATGAGCACACCGAGCAGAAACACGTGCGCCACTCCGAGCCGGAAGAAATGGCAGGGACTGCAACGCCACAGCGTAATTCATAATCAACTCCAGACTCAAGGGCGAGGCAGGCAGCAGCAGGCTGGGGGTGCTCGTACTTGAAGTAGGAGAGGAGACTGAACAGCGGAGAACCTTTCACCCCCAGTAGCTTGTACTCATCTTTGGCGAGCTTGGCCCTGGACTTCGGTGTCTTCCGGTCGCAATAGCGTTTCAAGGTTGGTGCGTGGACCTGCATTACCACAGGCCTGGCCAGGGTTACCACAAGAAAAGAGCCGTATCACCAACGACGCTTGTTCGGTGTCAGAGGGGTTGGCAAGATGAGTTGCGGCGCACAGAGGGGGGGCAGGGGAGTAGGCCGCATGTGCACAGTTTGCATTCGATGACACTGTAGATGGAATTGCACCTGGGCAGCGATCGTGTCGCCCTTTCGGCCCCTGGCCAGGATCTCTGCCGCCGAGTACTTCAAGCGGTTGTCCGACTCCCAGGACGAGGGCTGCACATGCCGGGGCTCAGACCACGCGGTCCGTGGGGGGTTGCCACCAGTGTCCGGTTGTACACTCCCAGGCACCATCCGGGGGTTTGCAGCCGAGGATGCTGCTTCTTCCTCCGGGGTGAGTGATTTCCCTTTCAGAGGCCCGTCGGCATAGCAGGGCACGGGCTGGTGCAGAGGGTGATGGTGTCCCATCCACCTGTGTGGCATGCATGATAGCAGTTATAAGCAGGACAGGTACGTGAGACAGCACTAGCAGGAAAGAGATTACAAACGTAAGTGAACACCCCGGACCTGACAGTGTTGGAGGGGTAATCCCACACGCCGTTTTGGGCACATCTGAAACATGCCCTCTTCGCTGTATGGCCGATGCTGTTGGTAAGTTTCTCCAGCCACGGGATATCCCCCTCCACACAGCACAGCACCGGCCACACGTGCAGTACCTCGCCCCCGGGCAGTGTGATTTTGAGTGCCTCACCCCCAGCTCCTGCACTCCAGCCATCACGTGGTGCGGGGGCCAGACACTACGTGATCGGGAACTGTACACATCACCCGGCAGTGACCAGGAAGACAAGGTGAGTGCGCGCCCGGATCATGCTTCTTGAAGAACGCCATCACGGACTCCAGAATGCTGGCCATGCATGTTGGTTCGGATGGCCCCTCCACCACTCCAAGGGGAATCCAGGCCACATTGGTACTTGAGAGATGGGGCGGCAGGTCAAGCAGGCGGATCCCCCAGATTGTGACACCGTGCTGCTTGTTGACGTACAGCTGGGCCCCGTCCCCCCCTGCAGGAAAAGCGACTGTCGGGACACGAGGCAGAGGGTCTCAATTCGCGGAGTTGCATAGGCGTGCCGATGCGGTGTGATAGCCACCTGCTCAGATGAGGAGGTGGAGCGCACCGAGGCTGAACAGCAGGACAAGCTCCCTATGCTTTGGCTTCAGGATTTTGCCCCCACACGCCAGGTTGAGGGCCTTTCCAGCCGGGGAGTTGAGGAAGCTGCTTTTGTCTTTGACAGCTGTTGCCCTGGCTTCCCGTACGCTCGTCAGCAGCCCCGGCTGCAGGAGGAGGTCTTTCAGCGAGGCTTCTTCGCCAAAGAAGAAAGCTGAGCGCACAGGGACACCCTTCCCTGTGAGATCGACATCAAATCGCTGTTGACAACAACCTGGGGTTCCACAGGTGTCCGCCAGATGCTGGTGATGGTCACCCGGATCAAGTGGGGGGAACAAGGTCCAGCATTGGGGACAAACGTGGCGCGTTACAGAGGAAACAGGCGGGACACCCAAGACCGCCTTGACGAGGTGGAAGGAGGGAGGGAAAAAGTTTCCATCGGGTAGCAGGAGGTAATGTATGAACCTGCACCACGTGTCGACGACCACGTCTTGTATGCGGAAGAGGCTCTTCAACTGGGCAATCCACATGCACACTGTGAGGACGGTGAGGGCGCTGCCGGTGTATATGTGTTTCATGCGTTGCTCATGCCACCAGGCGCCCGTGCCCTTCCGGGCCCCTGTGGTGGGGTCCGGGCCGTCGTCATCCGCCTCCTGTATGTGCAACGATCAGGCGTGTCCTACGGAGGAGTACGAGCTGATTCACAGCATTGTATGTAATGGAAGATGTGGACACACCTCAGGTTCGTCTGAACTGTAGTCCGTCTCTGATGAAAAGGCAATGGAGTCGGCGTCTGAGAAGTCTGAGTCGTCGTCTGAAAATTGTGCGGGGCCCTCGGCGTGATCGCTTTCGGACGGTGGGGGCAGCTGTACACAATCCCAACACCTCGGAGTTGCATTGGGCGAGCAGGCAAGAAACAGCTGAGGGACAGGAGCGCTGACACCCATGGCCATCGTGATCACGAGCCGCTGTCATGCCGATCTGCATCATGATCAGGCAAACCGGGACTTAGCACGGTCAACTACCGAAGGTACGCACGTCGAAGAGGTCGTCGGAGTGGGCAGGCTCATCGGGGGGACCCCCCATGTCTGGAGGTGATGGGGATCTCCCAGAGGGACCGGCCCCGTCGTGTCTGCCGCTGCGGTCATCATCGGCAGTAGCGGAGGTCGGGCCAGCGGCTGGCCTCGAGTCTGGGCCCGCGTCGTCGTGTCCACCAGCGGCTCTCCGCGATGCGGCTGCTGCACTCAGTCGACGGCTGCAAGGACCGTGATGGTTTTGGGCGGTGTTGTGCCTCTGAAACTTCTCACCACAGCCTAGACACTGGTATTTAAACGGTTCCTTCCCCGTCGGCTCGGGAGGGATCAGGCGCTTACAGTTCGCTTTGGCAACCAATTCGTTCACCTCCGCCCTCTTCAGTCTATCCGCCGAACCAGCCATGGTAGCCAGCCGGACTTAAGCATTCTTGTGAAGATGTTCAACGATAGCGCGGCCTCTGGTGTTTGTCGTCCCTATGATGGCATTACGTCCCACGAAGACCTCCCTGTCGCATCCCATGTTCGCACTGACGCCACAATCCCAGGCGAGGCGCCGGGGTATCGAGGCAGCCAAACCTTTGAAGGCGGACCGCGCGACGACGCTACATCGGCATACCATTCAAAGCACGGAGCAGCAAAGCATGTGCGAATGACGCGATATGTTAGCTGTGCCTACGATACGACCATCCACAGTACGGGCCATAGACGTGTGTTAATTCCGCTTTGTCTAATCATCCACCATGTCCAACCTGCAGTTCACGTTCCTCCGCGCGGCGCCCGTCGTCATCGAGAAAGAAGTTGTAGATGACGCAGACAACGGAGCAGGGATGCTTGACGTGCTGGTCAGCAACGTGTGGAGCAGAGGTGCCGGCGTCGACGGGTTGACTTTGACGTCAACCGTCGACAAAGACAGCTCCGTTGATATCGACAGTGTCGAGAAACTGATGACGTGCGTAAGGTACTTCTTCAGGAAAGGCACTATCGCTGGACTGCTGAAGCCGCCCGTGCTGGTGAAGGCGCTGGGCAAGGGCAGAGGGAGCGTGGGACAAGCGTCGGCAGCAGTCGGCACTGCACACTCCACAGCTACGGCCTTGACTGGGGACCCGGAAGCTGACAGGCGGTGGGAAACGATGAAGGATGCGGTGATGATGTGGACGGAAGGGATGAGATCCAAGGTGGCGGGAATGGCCGATGCCCACACGCAAGGCAAGAAGGTGCAGGGACTAGTGAACCTGGCCCTCCCAGACGACGAGAAGGTGTGGGTCGGGAGTATTCTAACGAAAACGCGGGCGGACGCACTCGGCAAAGCTGCACATGGGGTACGGCTGCTGTCTCCGACTAACAACGTGATTGCAAACTGGGGTCCACTACCACCCCGTCAGGCCCACGGGATCCCATGCCACCGACTGTCAGTGTTGTGTCTTGGCGCGTCAGAGTCGCCATTCGCGGTCAGTATGCAGTGACGGGTATCGTGTACAGGTCGGCAGAACAGGTGAAGCGTACAAAGCTGCGACTAATATCAATCATGCTTTCTACCGCCAGCACGCCCATTTGAACGCCGTGACCAAAGAGTGTGCCTCTGCTGATGCTCGGGTTATGCCGTGCCTGTTGCCGTGCCCATGCCGTACCTGCTGCCGTGTGTAACGACTGTGAAGTCAAGAGACATAGAAGAAGAGATCTGTCGTCTACCCTTTAAGGTTCAGCTGCTTATATACTATGAGATCTGTCGTCTACCCTTTAAGGTCCAGCTGCTTATATACTATAAGACAGCCTGTGTACGACACCTGCCACAGTGTGCTGAGCTCAGCCCACTGTTCCCCGTACTGTGACGTATCGTCACACCGTGCCCAACGGTGGCGGAGAAGGGAAGCACACAGTATCCGCCCAAACGGAGGTGACCCGATGTGCAGGAAGTATGCGAGACGGGCGTGGGACCATAACACGGGCCTGCGGAGGAATCCCAGCGCCCGCGAGCAGAGGAAGCTGCTCGCGGCAATGAATGTGTTCCAGAACACCAAGGCATGTCCTCCACCTTGGTCAGAGTTGGAGTGGCCATTCGCCGAATGGCCACCCCAGCGCGTCCTGCGTTGTGTTGCACTGCACGCGCCCGGAGTGGCCATTCGCCGAGTGGCCACTCCAGCGCGTCATGCATTGTGTTGCACTGCACGCGCCCGGAGTGGCCATTCGCCGAATGGCCACTCCAGCCTGTCATGCATTGTGTTGCACTGCACGCGCCCGGAGTGGCCATTCGCCGAATGGCCACTCCAGCGCGTCATGCATTGTGTTGCACTGCACGCGCCCGGAGTGGCCATTCGCCGAATGGCCACTCCAGCGCGTCATGCATTGTGTTGCACTGCACGCGCCCGGAGTGGCCATTCGCCGAATGGCCACTCCAGCGCGTCATGCATTGTGTTGCACTGCACGCGCCCGGAGTGGCCATTCGCCGAATGGCCACTCCAGCGCGTCATGCATTGTGTTGCACTGCACGCGCCCGGAGTGTCCATTCGCCGAATGGCCACTCCAGCGCGGCGCGGCCTGCTTGAATCCGCACTTGCATGGCCACTGACCTGCCATTCGGCGACTGTGTTCCAACCAATGTGGTTCGTGCGCAGTTCACCGTGAGAGGAGACCGCTTCCCTATCGATAGCGAACCCATGAAAACCCCCGAGGCCTGGGCTATGGAGGACGGTGAGTATGTGTGCGAAGGAATCGCCAAGGTTGCTGCGGCCCGGCGCGCCCTCGAAGGGACCGCTGACTCTCCCGTCCAACGGGGCAAGAGACAAAGGAAGACCGAGAAGGTACAATCTCACCACACGCTGTACTGCCCGCCTGAGGTTGACCATTAAGTGGTACCGGGATTGTACGGACGCCTGTGTGAGCGGCATGTGCCATCATTCGAGGCAGCCATGCGTGTACAGGCTCCTACCGCATCGAAGTCAGGAAGACGGGGCACTCATTCCAACAGCGGACGGCGCACAATGCTCGCTGACTTTTCTCCCCGGCGGCCAGGGCTAGATCCAAGGGCAGACCGCACTGCTGATAAGGACAGTGAGCACCTGCGTGACGTGGAAGAGGTGGGTCACGATCAGATGGGTGAAGAGGAAGAGCCTGATTCTCCCCAGCGGGCAGACGATCGATGCGAGTCCCCGGAGATGGAGTTACAAGCCGCAGCGCCGGTACGTCCTCTTATGATTTGTGCCAATTGACGCCTAGTCCGATTGTACTTGCCCCACCCATCATCAGACCAGGTGTAAGAGCGCCTGTACATTGCAGAAGTCCAACAAAGCTCTTGAGAAGCGAAAGGCCAAGGCAGAGAAGGAGGCCGCCCTACAAGCGCGCAGGGATATTCGGAAAAAGATAGAGGATTGCGAGGCTAAGCTGGCAAGGCATCAGCCCAAGAGCAAGGGTGCGAGTGTGCAGAAATTAAAACAGCAGGTTGCTGTATTGACGGTATGTCACTACCCCGATACACTTGAACTAACATGTGACACCAATGCCTGCAATTGTAGCACTATTTGTGTGACAGTCGCTCAGACCACGAATGCATTAGAGCCGTGCACTCATGCAGCTGGTATTGCATGCAGGCCGAGTTGTCAAAGGTGCAAGACTCCTTAATTGACGACTTCCCGGACGAGGACGAGTAGACATGCCAGTGCATTGTATGGTTGTATTTGGGCCACCTCAGGACCATCTTGCAGCCTGTACGTAGACATAGGTCCTTTGCCCGGTCCTGTCCGCGGAATGTCAGGGAGTCTGTCCTGAGGAAATGTGTGGGAGTGTGAGCTATGTATGAATCTAGCGATGAACAAGGAAAGCACGCGCCATGTAAGCACCTACAGCATATGAATGCAGGCCTATTGCCAACTGCAGCCCCGTGTTCACGTGCCTCATAACAAAGAAAACAACCACATCATGCTTCCACAAAACCGCGATCCTTCCTGCACTCCGCTTACATGTGCGCGACCAGGTCTGATCCGGTAATAACGCCCATGACGCCCATGACGCCCATGACGTCAGGCATTGCGTGTCCACAAGTGCACACTCCTCGAAACCATACGTGAGTTTATCTCAAGCCAGACGGATACATGTACGTCAAGAGGTCACCAATCCTACGGCCCAGCCTGTATTTCCCGCATCCCCGAGGCGGACGCCATACGGATCCGAGACGGATCCGAAATTTAGTGCACGCGTCCGTAGGCCCTCCGTCGGACGCACAACGGAACCGTCTTTTCTTCCGTACATCCTCCGGTTGGGCTCCGAAGGCAGGCTAGTAACAAAAGGCGTTGCCCTGGGGCGTACCGGACGGGAATCGGAAAATCCTACCTGCCTCTGCCCCACCTCCGCCACAAGTCTCCGATACTCCTAGCAACCTACGTCCGGCCTCCACCGATTCTCCGAAGGCTCTCCAACTGCCCCTCCGCACACACTACGTCAGCTCTCCGATTCACCGTGTCGCCATTCTTCTAGTGCAGTACTGCATGGCATCTGTTGCTTGGCATGATCAGACAATGTCATGATCATGATCGTGCACAATCTGTCTCGGAGACATCACATGATGATCCTGCCGCCACGACCCCGAGTATCACTGTTGCAATTGCAAGTTTAGTACATAGCTCTAGAACTACTAGTTGTAGTTCAACTTCAGTAAGCAGATCTTCTACTTCAGGCAATAGAACTAGAAAGGCGAAAATGCGTGTTTCTGGTCTTAGCAACCCCAATAATTGATCAAGCAAAGCAGCCCATCAGCGCTCACTACCTTGAGGTCAATGACGACGTGCTCAGGTTAGACGACAAGGTGAAGCGTGTAATCTAGGGAAGGCAATGATATCACACCTGTCATAAAGCACACGCCGGCGCCGAAGCGGTAAGGCTGCTTCACAAACATCATCTCCTTGTTTCCGCTGTCGAATGCATCAGGTGCGATGGCGTTGTGGAAGTGCTGCGGCGCGACCGCGGCCGCGATATCCTCGTCCAGCATCGCCGGCGCCATCATATTGAAAAACTCCGGCTTGGCCATGTGGTCGCAGTCCATGATGAGCAGGATGTGGCCCGCCGGCACGTCGGCCTCAGAGCGCGCGGTCGGGAAGATCTTGCGCAGCACGGCGTAATTCAGGTTTGCCGATTTGCCGTTGATCTGCTCAGTCCGTTTGAAGCGGTCGCCGACATACACAACATTGCTGTGCCCTGTACAGCATCATATGATGGCCTGCCTGGCCTGGGATCGTCACCAGATTGGACCATAGAACTCCCAGTTTCTAGCTAGACGCGTCCTTGGCATACACTACGCTATGCATCAGATCACAGGGCTAGCACAGCGCGGGCGGCCCGTACGCGTATGCACGCGAGGGTGGCCTAGCAGCCTCTTCGGCCATGCTGCCCATGCATGCCACTGGGTGGGCCACGGGGACACGCTTGCTTGTACATGACTCGGAGAAGTTCTGAAGGCATAGACGTTAGCGTTGGACTCCAAAGCTTCGGAAGAGCGCATTCAAGAGCAAATGCCTGAAGGCTTGATGAGCCACCGTAGCAGGTCGTGCGAGGAAGAGCATAACATACAACATAGCAGCTGTACTAGTAGTATACCACAGAACATAGCAGCTGTACTAGTAGTATACCACAGCTGTATCTACTAGCAGCCGCTGGCAGGGCAACTGGGCAATGCACACGCACTGGTGAAATTGGAGCAAACTTAGGTGCAAACTCAGGCTGCAAGGCACAAGGACTAGTGCGCATGCATATGCGTGCCCCGGTCCTCTACAACTCGGAGAGCGCTCTCCGGAGGCCTGTGCACCACATGGGCCCGGGGGTCCTGTCTAGTGCACGTTTTTTACTACACTTACAACACGAAGGCGCTCGGCATGCCCCCTGCACTTCAAGTTCTAGTATCTGAAGGTTAGCTTCATGGATTGATCAATCCGGCTTATGGAAAGATGGAGCAACGAAAAAACCACGACCATATGCACAGCATTATAAAGTTGAATCTGTGCAACACGCATGCTGCACTGCGCTATGGCCACATGTAAAGTAAAGTAAAGTTAATCTAAATTTACTGAGCCGTATCCTATTGGACATTGACAACTCCGAATTAACGGGACCACATATGCCGAAGGGGTAAACCACCTGGAAACCCCCCTCAGACGACCGTACGCAACTCACAGGGCCTCCTCCTGTGCTAAGCGAGGTGGTCACGTACGGCCGTTTCGATTCCCCAAAGCGCACGCAGAATCGAACCCACGACCTCCTGAAACGGAGGGGGTAGCTTTGTGTGTGTGCATGCCTGTTGGTCGGGAGCATGCACACCAAGCCCCCGCAGCTCATCGACCACAGCGCGCTTGCGCGGCCCCTCCGGCCCGGATGAGCCGTCGTCGCATAGGTAGATGATCTTCTTTGTGTAGACCGGCTCTGGCGCCACCAGCAGCCGCAGCACGCCCTCACGCACCATGTCCACGGGCTCGGTGTACGTCGTCACCAGCACGTGTATCGTCTGCCGCGGACCACGCTCCGAGGCTTCCTGCATGTGCATCATGCATGTGCGCTTGCAGTGAGTCTGGCTGGCCAGCACTGCAGTGCATGCGCACCGAAGCTACGCCCATAGCCCACAGCCATGGCTTGCATCACCTTTGTGCAGGTACAGATATCAAGCTTCGTCCCCGCCACCATGATCATTGATACTTCATTGATTTAGTCGCTGCTGGGACATGCCACGTGCAGATGACTCAGACGTGCACGGCCATGGCTGTTCTTGGTACCAATGGTGTTCAACTTGAATGTCCGTTGTATATATGCTGTCCTGGTCGATATTGCCATGTAGAGATGATGGAACAGCACCTTGGTGAGGCCGGCAAGCGCACACTCCTCCATCTCGGTGAACAGGACCTCCTGCTTCCAGAACAGACCGTGGTCCTGGAAGAGCACCACTGAGATTATCACCTCCGCTGCCAGGATCCACCATGAGTACGCCTCATGTGCGCCTGCACTTGCTTGAACACGGCCCGTGACCAGGTAGAACAGTCGCACGGAGGCGTACACAACCAGAATGATGTACGCCGCTGCTGCCAGGAGGATGCGGTCCCACTGCGTCCGGACGGTGACGGTGGCCCGCCGGTGCGGCAGCTGGCGCGCGCCGCAGCCGCTCCGCTGCCTCACAGTACGGGCTCGCCATGCATCCGTTCGAAGGGGCCACATGCTGGCCCCGCGCGCGCCCCATCCGGGAAGGCCTCAAGAGAAGTTGCGGATCCCTGTGCAGAGTAGGGCGGTGCGGTGCGGGTTGTGGCGTGTGCATGTACGACCACTCCAGCAGCACCACGTGCTTCTGCGACGGGGGCTGTAGCTGGCGGAAGGGCTACATGCATCGATGCATACAGGCCATCGATGCATACAGGATCCGGATCCTGCTGCGGGCTGTGTCTTCGCCTAGGGGTGCATGCGTGAACCGTGGCCCACCGGTGCCGGCGTGGACGCCGGGAATGGCATGCTTTGAGTGGAGTGCTCCGCTCCGAGCGGCCTCCGGAGTGGCACTGCCTGCATGCATGCGCCCCGATCCACCCTGCTGCCTGCTGCGGCACTAGTGCGGCACTAGTACTGGTAAGATCTACAAGAGCGTGCATATATGTCTGTATACAGACATACAGACATACACGCACAGACAAACATACATGCAGAGAAATAATCACACAACGCTACTGTGATGCTTCTTATCTATGTAATTCAATACATCATAAACTAGCGCTGTCAGTGACGGTAGCGCCTGTCCCTACATCATGTATGATATGTATGCATGGTCGCATGCCGCATGGTCACCAAGCTACCTCCAGCGCCGGCTACATGTTACAAGGACATGTTTGCAAAGGCAGCAAGGCGGGCAGCACCGCGAAAGTAGCAAGCAGACGAAGCAAAGCGCCGGCTACATATGTGTCACACATGATTAGCAGTATACACTTGTCTCCTGGCTCACCTGAGGCTGCCCGGTAGACCACCAGCTGCCACGCATGCGTACTCCGCAGTAAATGTAATCCCAGGCTGCATATATACATGTATATGCACCTGCTGGCAGTGTCTTGATGCGCGTGCATATGCCTGGCCCAGGAGCGGAGACCGCTTGCGCATCGGCAAGTGCACTCCAGAAATGTTTGTGATGTTGTTGGCAAGCTAGCTATGTGCTTCGAACTCAACATGTATACCACGTACTAGCACTCGCAGGACCTGATGATTATTCATGGCCATGGCACATGACAGGGTGCATACGCTGGATGCCGAGATCTTCCAGAATGCTCCGCGATGCGCCCCGGTTCACCCCCAGCATGGTGTGCATCTCGCCGCTGATGTAGTCAGTGTTGGAATACTGCAGCGGAGGCAGCTGGAAGTGGAGGTACAGGGCGACGTCAGAGGGGCTGCGGCAGCCGGACGTCGCCAGGAACTGCTCAGCCTTCCGGCCTGCGACGCCATGCTCAAGTAGCCACGCATATGCGGCCGATGCCTCCCTAGCCATAGATGCCTGGATGACCTCGGCCCGGTCTGCGACCCTTGCGCCTGTTGCGGGGTCCGATGAGGCTGGGGGGCTGTCACATGCATCGCCGTCATGCATGTGACAGGTTGGGCGCACACACGCACGTGTCAATGACACACTGGGGAGTCTGGGGCTTCCAAAATCGGCGTGGTCATCGCCTATGAGTCTGACATTGGCCACAGGCTGGGCGTGTTCAGCGCTAGCGTGATGCTGCTGTTGCTGCACTGCGACAGTGATTCGGCAAGGTGGGGATGCGGGTCTTGTGCAGGCACTTCCAGCTGCAGTGCGGCCACCACCGAATGGAGAGCCGCTGTAGCTGTCACTCTCGATTGCCCGCCGCTGCAAACGCCGCAAGTCGTAAGGTTACAGTTGGAGGGGCAGTTGCAATCACAACAACACATGTTGCAGCAATGGTGACACGGACACACGGCGCAGCCCATGGCCACTGTTCGGCAATCGTGCCGGTGCGACGTCGACCGGGATCCCGTTCGAACCGCAACACGCTCAGGCCTGTGCGCAGCAGTACCTGCATGCATTCAATTGCACATGCATGCACCCCCGAGGACCTCAGTTGTTCGCAGCATCATGCTGCTGCGATCGCCGACCAGTCACTGGGGTCTAGTAGACCCCAATAGACTGGCAGTGGCGTCGGGCTAGGGCAACAATAACGTTCCACTAGCAGCCCCGGGTGCGCGCGTACGCGTGTACTACATAGTATGCGTAGTCCGCTACGTGCAAATGTAGTTACAAAAGAGTGAACGGGAGAAGACAAACACCAAAACCGAATCTCATCCGGATGTACAAAAGAGTGAACGGGAGAAAACAAACCCCAAAACCAAATCTCATCCGAATCGATTTTGGTGTTTTTCTTCTCCCGTTCACTCTTTTGTAACAAAATCGGATGGCCATTTGCAGCCGGCTGCCGGCAGCCGTCTCTGGCTGCAACATGCACACCCACCTCAGAGGTGGCACCTCTAGCACCGAAAAAAAAAAAAAAAAAACCTCTGGCATTCCCAACATAGCGAACAGCCTGTGCCATGTGGATTGCTCATGTATGCGATCATCGGTGACCTCGAGGGTGCGCTATAGCCACACACGGGCTACGGAAGAGTGGACATGCATGATATCTTTGAAACGGGCGCATCCAGGCAACCATAGTGCAGGTTTGTCTTGCGCACCAGATTCCGGCCGGCATTAGTCCTCATCGGTACCTAGCGTGAAAACGGTGTCGGCTGAACTGTCGTAACTTACTTGAAACGGTGGAGGCCGGAGGCACGGGCGTTGCGCATAGGGCTGTAAATTTAAATTTACCCCCATTTTAACGTACTTTAAAATGCTATTTTACTTTACAATTTCAACGTTAAAACGATTTCGAGGCTTTAAAGGGGTCATCTTACTTTTATTTTACTTTAACGCATTTTACCTTTAAGGGTGCTTTAAAATCAAAGCTGAAGCCAAAAAGGGTTGTATTCTGATGGCTTTGACCGACGTCATAGGACAAACATCACTAACAAAGCACGGTGGTCATGATATACCTCGCAGCAAACCTGTTGCTGGCTCCCAGTACTTAAACCCGTGTCGCTATGCGCTTGCTCATGCTGTGGGAGCCAGTTTCCGTAGCCCGTGTGCACCTGTCATTGATTTGGCAGTGAGCCACTTCCAGACATGGCACAAGACAAACGTCCTGCTGAATCTCTGCAAGAGACTGAAAGTTCCGATGAGGCAAATCTGGCTGATTCGGCAGATATAGGTGGCTCCAATCTGTGCAAAAAGCCAGCTGCGACTGATGTTGTGTCTCGTGGTGTTGAAAAGTTTGCCGAGCTCGAGAGAGGCTGCCATCGAAATGATGTCTGCGAAGCCCTGCTGTGCAACTGTGGAGAGGCTGTGGAATATACTTCTAGACAACTCGACCTCCAAGAGAAGGTCAATGAAAAACAGTACGCTGGCAACAACTTAGTACACCAAAATCAACCTCCATCACCTAGGCGATAATGATGCAGCTATTGACGAAATTCGATGTTTTGAACATCTGCTTGGCATTGTTGATGAAGTGTATGAGGAAGACTCTCCTGGATCTGGTGTGCCAGAACGAGGGTGCAGTAGCATGTGGCCTACAGTCTGACAGCCTAGGAGCATCTCCATCGTCGTCAAGTTGCTCAGGAGACGCAGATAATTGATAGGCGGTGCAATAGGTGTATCTAGGTGGCTGTGGACGTGTTTGTGCCGTGTTTGTTCCGTGCAATTGGCCGAAACTGCCTCCTCGACATGTTTAACAGTTTTACGGGTAAAGCAGGAAAACACTAGTTTAAAACACGTTTAAATTCTTCTGTTTGCAACACGTTTTCCATTCTTCTGCAAGTCGTTCCAAAATTCCGTGTCCTCACACCAGTGGCAACAGTACACCTTGCTTGTACATATGTTAACATGTACACGTGTCGCAGCTGCTAGTCGAAATGTCAGCCTACATGCATGCTCCGACGACGTCCTGGTCCAGTGATGTCCTAGCTGTCCTGTACGCCCCTGCGCAACGCCCGCGCTTCCGGCCTCCACCGTTTCACGTTTTAATTTTTTTTGCATTTGCACAGCCTACGCAAGTGTGCGCATACTCCGTAGACATCTCTACTGCACTTTCGCCACGCCACGTCACACCCGCCGGGAGACCCCAGAGGACACATGCCGGCATGTACACAACGTGCATACACTCGCAGTGTGTGTTACAAGGACAAAGGCAGCAAGGCGGGCAGCACCGCGAAAGAAGCAAACAGACGAAGCAAACACCCAGACACCCACGCTCGCGACTCCCAGAAAACCCATCACCGGCGCAGCTGGAGTCAGAGGCCGTCGGTTAGTGGCGTCAAGCGGGCGGGGCTCCCGAGGGGCACCCCACCGCGCAGGCCGGATGGCCTGTAAGCGGCGAGAGGTCATCAGACGGGACTGTGAGTCCCGCCAAAACTGCCTTGCCCGCGTGACGTGCCATCAGTGGAGCTGCGACGCGCACCTGGCGCCACTGCACGACAGAGCGTCGTCGAGAGATCGCGCATTGCGTTCTCCAGGAATCGCCGCCGAGAGGCCGCGCCAGACCCTGCAGCCACATCAGCAAGCCTGTTGAGGAATGCGAAGGCAGCCGGGCCAACCCGTCTGTACGTCTCATGCAACAGCGGGACCAGCTGGTGCAGCGTGAACGCGCCCGCCACGGCCTGGCCGTACTTTTCGCGTTTGCGCCGGTCGGCGGCCTCTGCCGAGGCACCGTCGTGGAGCGCCGCGGCGCTGACGTTCGAGAAAGCCGGCGGGTGGGTGACGCACACGTCGCCGATGGCCGGCGCGCCCGGGAAGAACGTGAGGATGTCGCCCCGCTGTGCGGGTCTGCGGGACCGGGTCACAGTCGGCGACGGGGCAGCTGGTGCCTGAACCGACTGCTGCAGTGCTCGCGGCACCGCCTGCGCAGTGTGGGGGGCGGCCGCACCAGCGGGGGCGTCGGCGCCAGTCGCCGTTGTGGCAGCACAGGATGGCGCGAGGACGGCCGCATACGTGAGGGAAGAGGGTGCCTGAGCGCCATGGGAGAGAGCGGGCGCGACCGCGGCGGGGGTGGGGGAGGTTGCGAGGTGGTCGGCCGCGGGGGACGGCGTCGCGCTGTCGGGGCATGCTGGAGCAGCCTGCGGAATGGTGGGGGACGGGGCCTGGGCGCCATGAGGAGGAGCGGGCGCGACCGAGGCCTGGTTGGGTGAGGATTTGGTGGTGAGTGACGGGGAAGCTGCGTCCGTGCTGTCCGGGACGTTGCGGGCGAGCCCAATGCCGGGGCCGAGGCCGCGAGGGAGCCTGCTCATGTGAGGCTCGACTGCTGACGCGATCCCGGCGCGTGCCATGATTCGGCCAATCCGAATCGCTGATTTCAGATTCAGGCAAATGCTCCTTAAGCCTGAATGAAGCGTGCGCTGTGCCGAGTACCGACTGTGGGACGCAGCTGATGCTGCTGCAGACCTGGCCATGGCTTGTCGCTCTGGCAGCTCCGAGTCGCAGACAGTGCCCCTCAGCAGATGTCCAGAGAACGTCGCTGCCTACGAACTGTCAACGGATCCAGCGGACGGCACAGCCATCTCGATATGCATGTACACACGCAGATGCTCACGGTCATGATTGACAGTATCAAGATCAGGCGTCTTCACGTTCGACCAGAGATGCCATGAAACATGGCAACCGTATCGGCGACAGGGCCGGCCGCGTGCAGGTACATGGCGACGTACTCCCGTGCCGCATGGCTGCTGAAGATCTGGGTGCCTCTGGTCGTCACACTGGTGGTGGCGGGGGTCCTGCTGGCAGAGTTCAGAGTTGCATACGGCTTTGCTACCGGGAAGTAGCCGCGGCCTCTGATTGGGACCCGATTGCGGCCTCCGTAATGCCCGACAGCAGCTCACCCTTCCCCCTTCCCCCGCCACCGAAACCTCACGATCACTCGCCCAGGCCTCGGCTGCGCCCTGCCCCCCTTACGGTCATGGCGTCCCGGCTCGGCCCCTCATGCGATGCATCAAACCTGAGCATGCGCGCCTCGGCGAGGACGGTGCCACAGCTTAAACGCACAATGCACAGGCTCTGTCAGCCTCCCTCCCGGCGCACAAGCACGCTGCCGCCATCACATCCACCTGACGCGCCCAACGGGCATCCGCCGCCGCCCCTGACCACCGCCCCTGACCGCCTCGGCCTCGTGAGCACACACATCCATATGCCGGCTTTTGGGGGACACGCCCACGCCCGCAGACCCTTGACAGCTACATGAGGAGCAGCGGCAGCCGCAGCCGAGGGGACGGCCCATGAGCAGGGGGCCCCTCGGGTGGCCTTTATGCATGCCGCAGAGGCATGCCGCGCAGCGATGCGGTCGCGTCCACCCCTGGAGCGGTGGTGATCGGTGGTGTATGCGTCACCCACTGGCCGGCTTCGATGCCTGCAGCGCGTCCTGTAAGGGGCCCAGCTGTTGCTCTTCGTGTGTCGCGGGCTAAGGCCAGGTGCCTGTGTCCAGCATGGTGTGCATTGTGGCTTAGATCAGAGGGGGCGTGGCGCTGGAGTGAGTGTGCACTGGTGGTGTGTGCATGGGTGGTGTTCATACAGTGAACTTGACAGGCTGCTGTGTCTGGGTTCAGCGCCGGCTTGCGGTGGCATGGGTGGCCTGTCCTTGTTTCGCACGAAGTCCTGTACAGGACACTTCGTGGTGCTACCTGCCTACTGGGCGTTGTCCTTGCAGCAGAAAAGGTGGCGCGGCCAGATCTGGCAGAGTGCACGAGTGCTTTCTGGAGCGTTGATTTCATGTGGCCCCGTTCATTCGGAATTGTACAATGTCTTCTTGAGGGTATGGTTAGGTATACCCAGGTTTTCTTTTTTACTCGACTCGACCTTTATGGACATCTTGGCCCCGGGCGACAGCGGTGTCATTCTCACATGTAATCAACGAAGATTGTATAATAGTGCACGTGTGAGTATGCTGGCTTCTGGCCATCGTGTTTTCTTGTGACCCGGAAGCATAGACGCTATCGCTGCAAGGTGTCGATCGGCACATGATTCAGAGATCTGAGAGTTCTACCTGAATCCTTGCATGCTCAGATGTCAGCATCAGAGCCAAGAATTCTTGGAGGGGGGGGGGGGGGGGGGGGGGGAGATCACAAGGGGCAGATGCAAATTGAGTTGTAGATGCAATGTTGTTGTCATGTATCCAGTCGCATTGAGGGTCCCAAAGGTGGCTTTTATGCACGACAGCGGGGTCCACCCACACATGCTGCCGTGCACAGAAGCAGGTGCACCGCGGCCGCATACACGCCACTCCACGCCTGAGACCCACATTCAAGAAGAGCTTATCGAACGCACACAGCGGATGGGTAGCTCAGAAGAAAGTCACAAGTGCCACAAGCACATGCACCTCACGCTAGCCTGCGCTGCAACGATAGCCAGCGCTGCAACGATAGCCTGGGGGACCGGCATACGCTGTGCCCATGAATCTCGCTGCACAATGTCGTGATTTGCATACATTCTTGACAATCCCCCTCGAATTTCAAATTCATGTTGCGGTGTATCGGGTGCCGGACTGCCTTGCCGACTCAGTGAACGTTGACCGCCCGGTCGCGACCGTGGTTGGTACATACACAGGCGTGGGAGAGCAACATGGACACAGCAGGCGGGGCTGCATCTATCTGGGCGCATGTAATATCTCGTGCTTTCACAGCGATTTCGAGGGCGCAGGGCCTTGCACGATACGGCAGCATACCCGGTCGATCGAGTGCTGGACCTGGGCCCGAAGCTCAAGGCTCTCGGACTCCTCCGGGCCTGCTGCACGCAGCTATGCGCCCGTACCCTGAACAGTACTTACCTGCGATTGGAAATCTCATGTCATACATTGAGTTTTATTCGCTGCATGCTGCGAGGACACCATGTGCTGCACTAATCGGTCTGCTCCAGCCATCTGGAGATATGTCGCCGCACACATTGACGTCGGTACTTCCGCACCGCGTTAATCTACTGATAGATATATCGGAAATGAGCCCTTTGTGGATGACCAGAGAACAGACTGAAGGGAACGGCAGGCAGGCTACAAACCAAGTAAGGAAAGTTATCGAGTGTTGTAACTGCAGCGTGCCCGGTATACAGAGCGTGACCAATTTGAGGGATATTCTCTGTCATGAAGTTCTCGAATACCCCTTTGTCGACTTCCACAGACAGCTTCGTCGCGTTTTGCGTTAGTGGCGACAGTGCGATGCTGCAGCTCGGCAGCCCAACAGCGGGGGGCACTCTCTTGACCATTCCAACACGATCGAAACTTACCGACAGACGTAGCATGTTGACGTCGTCTTTGCCATGCGCATGGTCAGATCGCCCGTGATGACAGTGGACGTCCGCGTAGACGAGGCAGAGGCGCAACATGTACATCTGCCGCATCCGCGACAGCTGCAGGGCAGTAATCTTGTGCTGAGATGTATGTACACAGCTGTAGTCCGTGGCTGCTGGCGACGAAATATGCTCGCAGCGGGTGTAATCGTTGGTTTGGTGCCACGACTGTTGTCTCCAAATGGCTTGGAGTCATTGACTACAACATGACTGTGGCATGCCTGGATTTGCAATCCCACACGTCCGACTTCAGTGAAAAGGCTGAGATGCCTGATGTGATGTGCGACAAGGACTGGCTGTAAAGCAGGTGTTACTGCAGGAAGGGAAGCAATAGTGCTGAAGCAGCCGAAGACGGAAGGGTTGCTGTTATGTTCTTCATACATGTTCTCTCTGCAGCAGGCATGAGCAGTGTCGGGTCTCATAATTTGCAGCTGACCCTGGTGGTGGAAGGCGACAGCAAAGCTGTGGGGAAACGGGGTACAGTAAGGAAGCATGTCTTGAAGTTCTACGGCTGCATGCCTGCTTGCAGCACAGGAATTATCACACACATTTCAATGTCGGAGCTTCTCAGGCCATGGTGCTTCATTGCACGTGGTGTTTGCAGCGTCTGTGCAGGTGTGTGCTTTAACGGCACAGCTGTGGGGCAGCGGGGGCCTTGCCCTTGTAGCAGTGCCAAGCCAGCGCCATGCCAACCACTCCTACAGCCTCTGCCGCTGCAGCCAGACCTGAGCTGTTGCTCAGGTCGGGACTGGAGACACTGCAGCCCTTCCAAGCATATGCCTCCGAGCTCAATGTGATCCTTGTACCCCCGTGCATGTGAAACATGCATCTGCTCTGAAGCCACAGCAATGCTTGCAGTCTGAGTTCAAATACAGAGCAGTGAGTAGGCCTGATTAGACACAGCATCTGGTGAATTTGGCAATTGGATTAATCCAAGGATATGGCCGCTACACCACTGGATTGCCACCATGCACAACAATCTTGTGCAGCAGCTTCTGCCTGCGCTCACAGCCAGCACTTCCAGCCCGGAAACAACGCCTGCAGCCTCGTTATCACACGCAGAATGCAAGTGCAGATACGTCCCATAAGTAAGACAGCATAGAAATCCCTTTGCAACGGCGGGAGGGGGCTGTGCCGAGTCTGTGCGTCGGCGTGTGTACACCCATCTCACCGTCCACACACATTGGGTCTCAGGGTCTCAGGGTAGGGTAGGAATTGGTCGGGTGGCCCGGTCGGTTGGCCTCGGGCGGCGCCGTCCCAGGCGCGGCTTTGTCGTGTGGGAGACAGGTGTTGAGGTGTGGGTTGCGATATGGGTGCGTTACAACGACAAAGTTGGAGTGACCGGTAGCGCCGCCTGGGTAATGGACATGCATGTAAACGCCCCAATGCATGCACGGCAGGCGATGCTCACCGACGTTGAACCTTGACACAGCGCCCAAACACAGCATGACAGACACCCACCAAACACGCACCCCCGTACACAGACGCACACACGCTGCACCCGCGCGCCCGCGCGCTCACCAGCCCTTCACACCCGCAGCCCCGGGCCTGCACACAACTTGAAAACGTTTTGAAAACGTTTTGAAAACGACCCCGCCGCCTGCGGGGCCTGCACTGGCCCAACGCGCACATCGCCCAGCCTGAGACGGCTTGATGAGACGTACGGCCGTGTTGGCCCGGCCGCCTTTGCATTCCTCAACAGGCTTGCTGATGTGGCTGCAGGGTCTGGCGCGGCCTCTCGGCGGCATTTCCTGGAGAACGCAATGCGCGATCTCTCGACGACGCTCTGTCGTGCAGTGGTGCGCCAGGTGCGCGCCGCAGCTCCGCTGATGGCACGTCACGCGGGCACGGCAGTTTTGGCGGGACTCACAGTCCCGTCTGATGACCTCTCGCCGCTTGCAGGCCATGGCCATCCGGCCTGAGCGGTGGGGTGCCCCTTGGGCGCCCCGTCCGCTTGACGCCACCGACCTGTGGCCTCTGACTCCAGCTAGGCCGGGTCCAATGGGTGTGCGGGATGCCTTCGTTGGCATGTGCGGGGACTGCGGAGACGGCTTGGGCGATGCATTGTCCTGGGTGCGGTGCGGCGTGGGCCGACGAGGCTGCGCGGCGGTGTGCCGGGCTGGCGTGGTATGCTGTGGCTTGGTGGGGTGGGGGTGGGTCTTGGGGCCAGGGCGGCCCCCGGCAATCGGGCGGCCGTGATGGGCGGCCTCAGGTAGGTGTGTGTTCACTAGGAGAATGGCGACATTGCGAGACGGATCCGGGTGTCGTCCGACAGATTCGGATAGGCCGTTGACTCTCCGTCACTTCTCGACAGCGTTCCAATGTCACCGGATCCGAGGTGCTTGGACTTTGGCGCCGTATTATCCATTGACACGCCCATTATCTGCCGGACCGTGCTCGTATACCGTATGACATGGCATCTGCTGGTCAGTGCGGGCGATGCTGTCATGCTACGAGGCCACGTTGGACCACGCTATTGCGCACAGTGGATGGGCAGATACAATATTACTACGATTCGTTTTGTATCTTAGATGGCTAGTACCAACGCCGGTGCTATAGCATGTTCGAGTTGGACGGCATGAACCAGACTTTGGGCAGGTGACGTTGTGGCCAGAACTTGGAGGCGCCGGGCACTGTATTCTTGGATGTTTTATTTGACCAGGACGAGTAGTCTGCAGTTTTGGCGCGGCAGCAGGTAAAACAGTGTTGTGCGAGGGTCGTCGCGCTGCGAATGCCATGCGAGTGGTGCTGAGGAGGTTCCAATCTTTTTCCAATAACGCATGCATGCGCTGGTCCAGAGTGGCCATTCGGCGAATGGCCACTCTGGTGGAATGACGTCATCCACCCATCCGAGAGAGCACGATGCAGCTGCTTTGGTGCCCTCGAACCTGACTCTTGCAGAAGGACAGGATAGATCTATCTAGAGCCTGTTGAGGCAGGATTGTATTGATCGCGTGCGTTCTTAGCAGACCTGGTGTTGCAGTTTGAGGCAGTCGGAAGGACGTTGAGTTTAAACGCATATCTGCGCAGCTTGTGAGTAGTTACCGCTTTTGCGAAAAAGCGTTTGATCTCCTACTGTGGCCTTTAGCATGGATCCGCGCCATTCTGCAGCTGTGGCAGGCCTGCCAAGTACCCAACATGGTGTGACTTCCGCGCGCAGCGCAGACTTACTGGTCGGCCGCATGCGCACTACGAGAATCCCAGTAGTGGGATCGTTTATCACTAGAGACGGGCGTTTTACGGACCGTGCCCGCGTCGGTGGCTCAAGTGGTCCAGCATCCGGGCCTGGGGTTGAGGTGTGGTGGGGCCTGGGGTTGGTCTTGCGGGACGCCGTGGTCGTCAGTCGGGACCAGGAGCTGCAGCCCATGGGTACGGCCAAGGAGGTGATCATTACAGCCTGTCTCCTGTTCGCCGGCTGGCTCCACGAGCAGACTCTGCTCGTGTCCTCGTGGGAGGGACATGGGAAGACCCCAGTTGGGTGTACGGAGCCCCGGAGGTGGAAGCCTCTGAAGGGAACGACGGAGGTGTGTGCTTGTTGGGCAGGTGGGCGGTATCACATGTTCATGACCTGCACCCTCGCTCTGCTGCGACCGCCTGTTTGACTGACACCGCATGTTTGACTGACAAGGGGCCTAGCCGACGTGCGGAGTGGGTGAGGAGTTAGTGCCACCACCTGTGCAGGTTAGGGTGACCGGCCAGGTAACCGATTCAGGCGTCCGGACAACAGCAATCACCGAGGCAAGAGATCCGGAGCTGGCCCAGCGCTTTGAGATTCCACAAGCCAACGTGGGGGAGAAGCGCAAAGGCCCGGACCCCCCGCCTCCTGACGGTGTGCTCACGTTCCATCTGCGGCAGTCAGTCCCTTTCAAAGTTGGCGCCCCCGCGTGCGCGCCAACACCACCGCGTTTGTACATAGTTGAAGTACCTGTAGTTCATTGGCGTGTCCCAGAGGTCCCGGGTAAGGCACTGAATCGGAGTCGTCGGTGCAGTTTTCTGGTGCTCAACACCCCGACACATTGTCTGGGCATGGCCTTCGCACGTCTCCGGCCTGTCCCCACATGCCACAAAACTGTGGACCGCCGGGAAGCAGAGTGCCGCGGAGGGGGTGGCCGAGGCAGGCCGGAGCAGGGAGAGACCCACCTCCAACCTTCCAGAGGGACTCAACCCTCTGGTAGCGTGGGTCCTGTATGAAAACGCACACTGCAGCCGTTTCCGCAGCGTGAATGAAAAGCTGCTCCAGCCGGCCGATTCTGTAGCCCGGCACATTCGGGACCGGTGTCACGCAATGCTGGCCAACACAAATGGGGTCCCTGCCACCCCGGTGTACCAGCTGACCTCGGGCGCTCCGGTCTTAGCGGACATGGACGCCTTCCACTCTGACCTCATCCATGCGCTCGTGCGCTCCTGCGACTTTACACATTTGCGATGTTGTTTGGCAGCATTGCATGTATATATGCGTGCGGGTTGTTGTACGCAGGGCACTGCCTTCACTCGTGCATGCATGGTAGTGGCTGTGGTGTCCCCGTTACGAGTGATACCTCGGTCCTACCCTGTCACAGGGCTTCGCTCGAGTTGTCCAGCAGACCTCCTTGTGTGCAGGATATGAAATGCCTCGGCGAATTTGTCTCCGCCGTTTCCACTCTAACACCCTGGGTGTTGGCTTATGCGGCGGAGCACCCGCTGTTCGAAAGGTCAGGGGTGCGATGCGCCAATGTTCTGTAAGTGTCAGCTTGACCTGCGTGACTTCGTTATGCTATGGCTTCCACCAGTTTGTCCATCCCCCCGGGCTGGTTAACACCTTGTTCCAACCGTGCAGGGAGACCGAGTTGCCCGAGCCCGCCGCCCCAAGTGGAGCTCTGTCCACAACTTCTACTCCCACATTATGGGAGCATGTGTAGGGCTGCGGCGAACCACCGAGGACCTGGCGGCATTCGCCGAAAGTGGTGTCCACCTGTTCATGCATGCCTACCGGCGCCTCGTCGCTGCGGCAGTGACCGGCCATCCTGGGGCGCCTGTCCTGGAAACGCGGTGCCAAGAGGGCATTCCAGCGATGGAGCCCACCCTCCTGGATCCTGCCTTTGCCGCCATCTTGGTGTGCGTGGTGAATACCAGCTGTGCGCAGTCTCCTTTTCTTTTGCCATTGTGCCTGTGCACTGTACAGTGCTGCCTTGTAGTAGCCCCTCGTGTGGGGCAATCCAATAATGAGCAGGCGTTGCGGACACCTGAAGCACACGGCGCGTGCAGCCTTGGTGAAGTCGGGGTACGGTCTTCCCGTCAAGAAGTTGGTGGACGAGCTGCTTCCCTTGTGCCCTTCCCACACGCTGTGGCACAGGGCGCTCCGGAGCTGGCGGCACCTGAGTGTGGCGCATAAAGTCTCCGCGGGGAGCAGTTCGGGCAGGCCGGTCTCCACGACCGCCGTTCGCCTAAGGCCAGGGACGTTCCCTGAGATCAAGGACTGGGGATACGCCGGCGCCGTGGAACTGGCAAAGCTGTCAATCGCCAAAGGAATGCAGAGTCCAAGCTGCTACAAGTGCGCACACCCCGTAAGCCGTGTGTTTCTGTGCCAGCGGGTCTCTGCTTACTAAATTGCTGTGTCTATTGCCTGTACCATGTGTCCCAACTTGTTATGAAATACCCTGTGGCCACTTCAGTGTATCTTTCTTTGGGTGCAAATCTAGTACTTGTGCAGTGCCGAGCTCGTCCACATACCCGCGGGCATCCTCGCTGCTCTCCCGGAGGACAGCCGCCACCCCCCTGTCATACCACCAAGTGCCGGCACGGGGGGGGGTCGGCGTCGGGCGCAGTGCAGCAGAGAAGGCTGCTGCTGACAAGCGCGATCGTGTAGCCGGTGGGAAGTCTGGAGTGGGGAGGGTTACCGGCGCGGGACGCACCGGTGCACGCGTTAAGGCTTTGTTGCTGCGCAAACTGGGCGCCCGGAAAGCCGAAAAGGGAGCCACGGCTGCCAGTGCCCCCGCGGACAGCGACAGCGACACAGAGGAGTCCGGTGGGCGGGGGGGGACCCCGGGCCGTCCAACCGGGGGGTCAGCGGCTCCTAAGCCGCTCGGCAGCGCTGACGCAGCTATGTCCGGGCAGGGAGGACCAGCTCCGCAGCCGAGGGAGGGCGGGGGGGGGGGGGGGGGGGGGGGGGGGGGGGGGGGGGGTGAGGATGGCCTGGTGCCTGATCCAGCAGAACCCGGAGAGTTGCAGTCCACAGCGCCAGCAGCCGGCGGGCCGCCCGAGTCGCTGGCTCCTGTCAAGCCGCCGGGCCTTGCAGCGCCGTCTGCTGTACCTGCAGCACTTCCGTCGGATGGGGCATGTCCCCCAGACGACCTGGGATGGGGTCTCAGGATGCCGGTCCGCCCGAGCGAGGTGAGTGCCGTGCCTACTGCTGCACAGCCGGGTGGGGCCCCAAGCCGAGTTGCATCGGCAGGGCCGGGTTTGGCCAACCCATCTTCCCCTCAGGCGGGACCAGCTGCGTTAGGGGCAAGGGAAGCTGTCGGTGGCCATGGCGATGGTGTTGATGCTGCTGGTGCCATCACCGACTATGCATCAGCCATCGCCTTCGCTGTTCGTCTTACAGATGAAGCGTCGGATGGTCTTTCCAGTCTGGGCCTTGAAGGTGAGTCGGATGATGATCAGGCGGGTGAGGAATTCACACCGGGGCCTCCGCCATCCCAGGGCATCCACCTGCAGGATGACGAGGGCAGCCTGCAGCTGACCGTGGACCAGTGTCCCGCAGCGCAGCAAACCCACCTGCGGGTGGACGCCTACTTATAATATAGACACCTATAGACACCTCGCAGGCACATGGAATAGGGCGCCCTGCTCAACTGCGGCTCATCGTGGTAGCCTGCGAATTCATGATGTTGAGTAATCCCATGCTGCAGTCGGATCCGGAAGCGCTGACTGCCAGCCTGCGGTCGGTGATTCAGCTGTATGGGCTTCAGCCTGACGATGCCACTGTCAGTGAGATCATCTAGCTTTTCCGACGAGTATGCTCCGTCATTTTCAATTAACTTGCCCTGAACGTGACAGCTGTTTGCCCTAGCCCCCCACTGTTGCATATGCTCCCCCAACCCATAACCTGTACCGCCGCTCCGCCCTGCCCCCGCCTTGTCCTCTATCGGTAGTTGCTACGGCGTGACGCTTCTCCAAGTGCAGGGACGCCAGACTACCTAGGGGAGGACTGTAAGGGAGTGCCCGGCGGTCGACGACGCACTACAGGGGGTATGTGGGCATGCGGCAGGGTTCCGTGACTGGGGGGGGGGGGGGGGGGGGGGCTTGGGGTTGTGTGGGCTTGCAATCTCGTTTCCCTAACGTGCGGTTGAGCCTTGTTTTGTTGGGCGATTGGAGGCAGTCATTCTGTGCTGTCGAAGGTGGTTTCTCAGTGTCTGATGATGGTCCTTGGGGTATTAACGAATGCCACCTGTTGGCATGCTGTACATCAGTACAGATGTGACGGATCGGCTGCGTGAGCCTGGGTATCAATTATGGAGCTTTTCTTAGGCCTCTACAGATGTACTCCATAGACTGCGAACCCGCTACCCTTCGTCCATCATATGATAGCTGAAGCATATCGTTTCTGTATTGTCGAGTGTACAAACTGTCCACAACGTGACATGGTACAAGTAATCCTATCACAAATATACAGGTTCAGCACTCAGTGTACAACTTCCGGTGTATACGTTGTAACGGTAGGCAGTCCACCACCCTAGGTCGAGATTTGACATGTCTACCTCTACAGTAGCCCCTTCGCCAAAGGAACCCTGTGGCCACCGCCCCATGGTCTCCGCGTTCCTATGGCCTACAGTAGCAGTGGCACATACAGGATCCCTGCCACCTGACTGGCGAGCACACCACCTGCTGCTTGGCTATGACTGTGATCCTACCGGCGATGATGTCCACGTCTACATGACTCAGCGACGCAGTTGCAGGTTCTTGGCCATTAACTGGTTGTATTGCCTGCATAGTGTTTTGACGTGCGGCTTTGCTTCCTCCATGAAGGCGTCAAAACTCGCTTGGAGATACCACAGCCTGCAGTCAGGTAGTTCCTAGTGTGAGACGTTCTTGAGACTGCGGCGTTGCGGCGGGGTGGGGGGGGGAAGTGCTCTCCCGAGATTCTGAATACGTAATGGGACTGCTACCCCTGTGGAACCCTACTGCGCCGAGATGCATCGAGGGAAACAGGTAGCCCTGCTCATCACAGTTGGGTGTGGAGGTGCATACCTCAACTCCTCTTCGGTCTTGTTTGAAAAGGGCGGGGACTGGAGGTGGCGGTCCCATCTCGCGTCGGCTAGAATGTTGGTGGCATCCTCCGCGGATAGGTGGCCCAGCACATCGCCACCTCTCCCACCCCGGTGCCACTCTTGTCTGAGTGCCCGGATTACGAGGATACGGTACAAACCGCGTGTTGCACGCTGATGCGCTTTGTGCGAACAATGATCCTTCGAGTCACTTCCACGCCGGCCTGATCACTGCGCACCATGTTCCCCCCCTCCTGTCGCATCTCGCTCATAGCCTGGCATACCGCGTCGGCCATTAAAGCTCTGTAGACCCCGCAATCGTGGCCGTTCGGTTGCTGCCGGACTCCGGCGACCTGTACTCCACAGTGGGGTCTGGTGGGGGACTGAGGTGACATCGGGTAACCGATGCAGCGTACGGTCCAGAACGATGGTACGGCCCAGTGGGGTGCTGTCAGGGGAGGGGCCGGGATGCGGATTGTTAACGGGGCTACAAGGTCATTTGATGCTTCATCCGACTCGCTGTACGCAGATTTCAGGGACTGCTAAGCCTCGTTCTAAGCAGCGTGTATAACAGTGAGATTCGAACCTTCGTCAACTTCAGCATTATCCTCGCCGTACCTTTTGTCGGTCGGGTGACCAATCTCAGGTTGTGTCGCCAGCTCTGTCCTGCCGGCAGTGACTGGGGCTTTGGGGGGAGGGGGGGGGGGGGGGGGGGGGGGGGGCGGTTGGCATGAGCGGGGGCCCTGCCCTCCGCCTTGTCGAGAGCCCTGCACAGGGCCTCGCTTAGGGCGTCCTGCACCCGCTCAGCTGTGCCCGGCCCGGCTTCCGTAAAGCTATCAAAAAATAACATACTCGGGGTCTTGTCTTGTAGCATGAGCCCTGCATCAAGCCGACACAATGCGTGTTGACAGTCAGGGGCCTCCCCGCCGGGTGAGAGGACGATATGCCCACCTAACACTCGACACAGGCATGGTCAGCCGAGGGAGCGTACATGGATGCCATACGACAGCCAGCGCCCAGTGGCCGTTCCGCGGGACTGGGACGAGGATGCATTCGTGTTCGAATGCATGAGCTCCGTGCAGCCAGCTCCCCAAGGCGACGGTGCGGCTATCAGTCCATTCTGCTCCCGAATCCCCAATGCACACCCTAGCCATGTTCTGGCTAGGCACGGCGATGACACCCCCACCTGCCAGCTGCACACATCTAGCGCATGCATAATCTACGTGGGTCGACTCCAGCCACTCCTCGGGCCAGCCTCTCCCGAGGGCTTCCAAGCTCACCACCACAAATACCCTAGCTTCCCCGAAGTGACCCAGCTGCACCGACACTCCCCCCGTCGGTAGAGATGGCTCGTCGTCTTCGCCGGAGGAAATCTCCGTCGCAGGTTCCCCCTCATGCAACTGTACGGCGCCAGCTCCTGGAGCAATGGGCGACCACAGCTGCTTCAGTTTCGCCCGAGGCTTGGCTGGCAGGTTTGAAACCCATGGCCACGCCGGAGGATCAGGCAAAGGCGGGACCAGATGTGCGACGGACAACACCCCGCCACCTTCAGCCATGGTAGCAGCATCTCGGCCGGCCGCTCCCGGGTGGGGGGCAGGCAACCTCGGCCCCACCAGTCCGGGGGTAGCCCCGGACGGGTCGGCGGGTGGCTGCGCAGTGGGGTCTGCGCCGCCGGGGATGGGGGTGGCCGCGCTGTACCCGGCCGCATTGGGGGGAATGGGGCCAGGCCCGGCAGACGGGCCCGCGCCCGCTACCACCCCTCCACCAGGGTGGTGGGGGGCGTTGCTGTGACTGTCGTCCTCTCCTGCTGCTGGGAGAGGCTCTGTGTTGGACGCACCTGGTAGCACAGACTCCTTGGGCGCGGGCGGGGCGGCCTGTGATGGAGCGAGGCCCTCTATCGGTGGGGGCAGACATCCGGTGGTCCTGGAGGGTGGGGAGGCAGGGGCCTCTAGGGTGCCGGGCTGTAGTTGCTCAGGCGGCTCTGCTGTCTGGGGCCCCCCATCGGCCTGGGGGTTCGCGTGCTCCCCCCCTTCGGCTGGCTGACTTCCCAAGGCCCGCTCTACTGCGGCAGCACCCCCTCGCCTGCCACGATGGCCCCCCCTTCGCAGCTGTGCTGGCTGTTGTAGGCTCTGCCCACGGCTAAGGGCATGCCCACCCCGAACCGGCTTCCCCCCGTGCCCCAAGAGCCGCTGACCACGCCCTCCCCTGGCCACGCCCTCCGATGCACTGCCGACGCTGGAATCAGCCTGCACCGAAGCACGGTCCTCAGCAAGGGTCCTTCACACGGTGCGGCCTGATGCCTTATTGGCAGTCGCCCAATACTGCACACATTGTACACTACTTCTGACGGGGAATAGTTGGCAGGGCACAGCATCCACGTCTATTACGTATCTGCCTTCGTACGCCCTGGACACACGGTGTGCACCCGCCACACAAAAAAACTCGGGGGGCCGCCCCAACACGGGGTCCGGCGCGCGGGCTCCGGGTGTGACTGGCTCCGTACTCCTATACAGGTCGGCAACCCCCAGATACAAGGGGTCGGGCTCGTGCACACATGACACGCAGGTGACCCCGTCCCGGGGCTGCAATGTCGCCCGCATCAAGTACTGCACCTCCCCTACGTAGTACGTCACTGTCCCTCCGCCCTCTCCCCGACCCCCCTCAATAAGGTACTTCACGAGGCACCACTTATTATCCTTCTTTCCCTATGTTGATTGCTGTGCACTGCTGAAGACGTCACCCACGCGGGACTGTACCCGTTGGAATTTGCACAGGGTCACTGTGCCCTCCTTGCGACTTTCATCTACAGAACCTCTCACCGGAAACCCAATAGCCCGGGTGATAGCCACCCGGCGGGCATGGCCCGCCCCCAGGCGACGGTGCGTAGGCCAGCCCTCTTTCTGGAGGGAATCCTGGTGGAAGAGGAGGTACGGCAGCCCGGAAATGGGCCCTCCGTTGAAGTCCAGAGGGAGCACCTCGGCTGACTCCGACAGAGACAGCTCCCTACCAGCACCATGCACCCGGCCGGTAACCCGGTCAATATCAGGAGATTGCTCGGGTGCTGACCTGCCACTGCGCGTTCGCGCCCTCCGGCGTTTTTCGGTGGCAATGGCATCCGACAGAGTTGTCATGGCTGCATTCACTGTGCCAGCATCGTGTGGTGAAACCAGGAGTTTCCAGGAGAATCATAAGCATGGCTCAATAGGAGACTGCTGTGTGAGGGAGCTAGAAGCTAGCATATCAAGAGGTGGTTGTACGCATGGTTGCTGTACACGTGCTCGACGCGATCCCTGAGATAAAGGGACTCAGAAAGCGGGAGCGTTTGTTGTTTTGCACATAGGTAGACATTATGTGTCTGTGTGCTTGTTTGCATATAAGCCTTGTGTTGACTCCAGTAGGACATCTTGTCTATTGGAGTTAAACACAGGTATGGTGTCCTCTAGCTGACATGCATGGATATGTGGTTGGTTTGTGCTTGTGGACACATAGTCTGCTGAGTTGGTATAACTCAGCATGTTGAATGCAGGCTGCATGAATCTGTGAGTACTCTAGAGGGAGACACTCACAGCAGCTGTGTTCTTTCACAGGTATACTTCTACTTAGTGTATACCTCTGTAATCTTGTCTATTGGAGTTAAACACAGGCTGCATGAATCTGTGAGTACTCTAGAGGGAGACACTCACAGCAGCTGTGTTCTTTCACACATCGTGCAGTAACCGCATGCAAGTCCGACGAAGCAGTTCATCGTTCACATACACCTGTTCTGGACAACGAGTGGAACGGTACTTGATCAGCCTCTTCAGCAGCTGGACCATCCGCTCTATCCAGAATTCGAGACTGAAGAAGGCTGCACCGCAACACCTCACCTGATCTGGGAGGTGACAAGCCGCCAGATGCAGCTTGTAGGTACTGATAGCACCCTCGAATGTCTCCTCCGCGAGTTCGGCGTACTGCAGCAGCGTCCCCTGGGCCTGTGTGATCCGGGCTGGTGTGTGCTGCCCCGATTCATATCTGAGGAAATACAGGGCCCCTGATCGCAGGAGCCCCCAAATCTGCTCAAACACTTTCCGAATTGGCAACTCGGAGGGCTTCCACGGGAGATTGTGTAGAGGTACAGGGAGAATGTCTCAGTAAAGGCCAGTCCTCCATGAGCCACCGACTGCGGTGCCAGCAGCAAACGATTCCGTCGAGCGACCCATGCAGATGGGGTCACCGCGGCGATGACCTGCTACAAGCGGGCCCCTCGTGGGCAGGGGGAGTATCAGCCCAGCCAAGGAACCGACAACTATGGTGACGCACTTGGTGATGTCAGTGTACACTTTCTTGAAAAGGGACGTCTGCATGATATCAGGAGCTCTGGCGGCGATCGCATTGACCACATCAGCAGGCAACCGGTACAGGGCGCAGGGCCCCGTCGCGATTGCTGATGTTTCCTCACTACGCCCGTGATGCAAGATGAAGCTGGACACATGCGGCTACCTCTGAAGGGAGAGCCGCTACGGCTTCTAGCCATAGCGTTTTCACTTGTACGTCACTGCATACGCGGGAGTTGTGTAAATAGAGATGGAGATGCGAATGGCACTGCAGTGATTAAGCAGTCACTGAGCGCAGCCCACAGCCACTGATCTGCAATCATGTCAGCGCAGCCTCCGGGAATGCAACACGCACAGGTTTACTAGGAGAGCTATTGCCTCCGGATGCCACTGCTTGGGACAGCTGCAGCCGACACCGTTCTCATGTAGTCTACTGTATGAGTATCGGGAGCTACCCATGTAAGAACAGCCTGTAACATATCCAATGCACGCATGCATGCGCATCTGTCGACTCTTCTGTATCAATTCCGTGCACGTTTGAGGGCGCCCTCGACGCTGATCGCATTCAACCATCGCACATCAGGTTATTTGCAATCTTGGGCCTGCCAAAGACGGTTGCAACATGTCAATGGCTGTACATGTATCTTCGACCTAGGAGCTTCTGTGGGCCGATGGCATCTTTCAGGAGCGCGAGCCTGTCGGCATGTGCTGGGTACTCTAGTGCAAGATCTTGCACTATAGCGATCCGCATATACATGTCTGTGTCGAAGATGTTGAATATTAGTGGGTGTTCACGAACAAAGCACTGCCCAGAACATTCATCAAGGCAGCGTCCGCGCGCACATGTAGCCACACTGCAGCATATGCCATCGCCACGCCCGCTAGCGTTGGATCTCAATAGGTCTGAGAACCTTCAACATCAACATCAAAGCAGCAGGGTAATGTTTCACAATGGGCGACTATAGCTAGCTAGCTATAGAGAACGAGATGCGCGACCTCTCCACGACGCTGTGGCGCGTGCCGCACGCCAAGTTCGCGCTGCTGCAGCATGCTGCCCCGCTGATGGCCCACCACGTGTGCACGCGGGCAAGGCAGTTTTGATGGGACTGGCGGCCCCATTCGATGACCTCTTGCAATTGCCGATCACTGGCCATCCGGCCTGAGCGGCGAGCCCCGGGGCCCCGCCGCATCCCCGCCTCCCCCTCGCTCCCCAGCCGTCGGATGCAGGCGCGGGTGCTTTGACAACCGCCGTGTTCCGGCCCGCGTGCGGCCTGATCCTACGCGTGCTCCGGCTCCCTGCCATAGCCCATGTGTGCCGCGTCTTGGGGGTGCTTTGGCCCAGCGCTAGCCAGGCTGGCGGATGACGGCGCTGCTGTGTTACTATGCCGCTCGGCGCTGCTAGCGCTCAGATTGAACGTGGTCATGGAGGTGGGGACGGCTGCTGCAGCTGAAGGGGAATTTCCCTTGAAGTGGGTTGGGGCGGGGGGGGGGGGGGGGGGCATTGGCGACTTGCACTCGCACAACCGCGCACCACTCCCGCGCACCTGCCCTCTCACCAGCCCCAAACACATGCAGTGCCACCTGCCTCGCTGGCTTTGTCCTTGTGACACATGTACACACACGGTCACAGGGACACAATTGTGGTACCAAAAACAGAAAAAAACCAAGTTCACAAGGACACAGGTGGACTAGGTGGTAGCACCTTGACCACCAGGGATCACACGCACTCGCGCGCACAGCAGTGCCCCGGCTAGAAACAGCAGCTACTGTTCCTAGGTACATAGGCTCAGCGACGATCGTGTTGATAATTATCGGACGACATTGGCAACGCCGGCCGCATGTTCGCGGTCACATCCGGCAAGGGGGGTAGGCACTCGGGCCTGGGATGTGTTCACTGGGAATGCGGAGCACTCAGGCATCCCCAGGACTCCATTGGAACACCTACGGACTCGCAAAAGCCCACCGGGCAACACAGATACGCCGTTGAACACGAAAGGGCAGAATCGACCTTTTCGGCCGAAATCGCATGCATGGCTGGGCACTTTGGCCTGTTGTACCCATTTTGGCCTTTCAGGCACCCAACGCATGCCCAATGGCCTCCAGGCACCCCCAGTATGCCTCTATTGGTCTTTACGAGGCTCGTTTCCATGCTCTGTGTCGCTGTGGGCTATAGACTAGCAGTCAATGCCACCTATGGCTTAGATGGATCGCAAACTGCGACCTGATGCTGTGCTTGCACAGCCAGGAGTGCGCGATGGAGGTGTAGGTCGGAGGCATGATGCTGTGGCGATTTTGATCCTGTGTTCCGCGCCTAGACAAAGGATGCCTTCGTAGTGTGCAAATCATAGCTGTTACATGTGGCTTGCATGTACTATGTCAGACTTGCTTGTATTCGTCAGTATAAACTCAAAGAGTTGCTCACTGATCATCAGTGACTGATGTGACATCGTATTGCAATTGCATGCCTTAACTTGTGCAACTGAACCTGAAAGCAGCTACTTAAACAGCTGTCCCACTGGCGAGGCCCAGAGAGATATGGTATTCATTTCGACCTTCAGAAGTGACTATCTGCAACTCAATATGAACAAATATTCTGGGACACCGCGGGCAATAGTGCAGCCGTTCCAGCACTGTAGACAGGCGCAGGCAAGCTGCATCTCATACACAGGTCGCATGGTGATCGGAATTCGCAATGTTTACCACATGCGAGACAAGCGCCTGATGTTTTCTATCAGTCATAGCTGGTGTAACAGATGTAATACTGTCAGCCACGGAGCAACAGGAGCCAACAGAACCACGCCACCACCTTCCTAGCCACTGCGCTGAGCATGGGGCTTGATGGGCCAGCGACATGTTTGAGTGTATAGATTTCATACGTGTGTGGAGGAACGCCCCGATGCCTGGGGTCAATTCGAATCTGCCGATCGCGAAGGCGAATGCGAGGCCAACCAGCCAGTGACATTTCAGGGATTCAAGCCTGATAGGCGTCACGCAGTAGACACACATTGTCCTATCAATCTTCCAGATCTTCAAAGCATAATTGAATAACAGGAGCGATGGCCTCCACCCACAGTCATAGATATAGGCTCGTCAGTAACGAGTCGTCAGTCGGAAGCCACTAGAGCAGGTGGGTACGTGACGGAACACATGTGGGACATAATATAGTTCATTCAGGGCGTTCTCGGCCCACTGAGGTCATTGTGCATGCGCTGGGCGCCATTTCGGACCGGATGGGCAATAACGCGGTTTTCGGCGAGAATCCCATTTTGGCTGGGCGCTGTGACACATTGACGTTGATTCGGATGAGATTTGGTTTCAGTGTTTGTTTTCTCCCGTTCACTATTTTGTGAACACCTTTCGGCTGGGCGCTTTCACAGCTTTTGCCCAGCGACCGCTCTACGATGCCCGGGGGGACATTGAGAGTCCTGGACATTGCGAGTCCATAGATATTCTGGTGGAGTCCTAGTCAGTGCTCTACAACCCCCGTATTTTATGGAGGGATTCCCGCTGAGTTTTTCCATTTCTCAGAGGGCAAGCACCGCTGGTATGCTGAAATTTCGGAGGGCTATCGATAGCCCTCCGAAATTTACGGCGGGATCCCGCCGTAATCGGTTTTTTCTGGAGGGATGCCAAACACATTTCAGGCTCGCTGCACTCGCAATCATATATCTCTGCTGAAGTATGGTAGTGAGGAATAACCTTTGCAATAATATACATTTACCTGCAAGGCCTGTTTGTGTGGCAGTGTTTGTTTTCACCCGTTTTCACTCTTTTGTAACACATTCAGTCGCCCTCTTGCATACCAAAGGTCAGCAAGCGCTCTAACTCATCACGCTCAATGTCCTGCTCATCAGCATTGTCGACAGTGATCACTATAACCTACCTCCTCACCACCTTGAGTACCTGGAACCACATCAGACAAAACAGCGTCCCACGCCTCATCAGGCTGCATGGCTACTGCCTCAGCAAGCTTACCGACGAGGAGGTCGCAATTTGAATCTTTCACCAGTTTCGCATACATGTCTATCATGGTGAGGGCACCCTCCTTATCATCTATGGGCCTGTTGGGATCAAAATGCTGCTCGCGCAAGTCTTCGTATGTGACAGCTTGTTTCACACGTATCTCAGGCAGGAGATAGGCTCGGTGAGTCTCTTGCAACATGTGCATTTTCAGTACATGCACCATATGTGTCCAGTCTTTCGCAAGGGGGCTACATGAAAGTGAAGCATATTTTAGCTGATAAGTCTCCGGCGTATCCGTGGAATGATTTGTGTCGCAGTTGCGTCGCGTTGCGAATGATCACCGCATTCTGCTCTCACCGATGCGCAATTCATCAACCCAGTTTGCCAGCAGGCGCTACTGTCTGGCAAAACTGCAATATGTTACCGCATGGTCCTATCGCAGATTAATCTGGCATCACCATTGCTGGTGCATGCGCGCGCAGGCACTTGAGCTTGGCACCTCACGGGATCACGTTGGTAACCTTTGTATGCCACACGCACATACATTCAGTACACTATAATTTAACAATTGACAGCCAGATAACCGCTAGCCGGCGATGGTCAGACAGGTTCACGGCAGCCCAACGTCGTTACACATGGTGAGGTCACCCACGCACACAACGAAAATGTACCAGGTACCAACAGAAGCTAAAAAATCGTGTGTTGTATGTCATTTTTGATGTTCTCCGTGCACTGGACACGATGCCGCGTGATTGGGGAACAAATAAGCGCGATTGGGGAGAATCGCCCGTTCTCGCTGAAATGGGGCATCGCGTTGGGGAAGCTCCCCACCGCTGGGATCAACCTCCCAGAATGCCCAAACAACATCGACAATACTCAAATGCTTCCCCAATTTGGCAAATTCGCTGTCGAATTTGCGCGCCCTTACCGGCCCCACCCTTTAGCGGGAGTGCATGGATAACGGTTCGCCCTCGCCGTTCTCACGCGGTGTTTACAAGTTTACCCCTGCTCTGTGGCGGCTGGGGGTGCGCGTCTTTTAGAATCTCTGCTCCATGTTCTCTGGTTTCTCGATGGGTAGCATAAAACCTAGCTGATATACATGGTGCGTGTCATCGCTGGGACCATGCCCGTCGTTGCAGCGAGGCCGCGCGCACGCTGATCTGTCACATCTTCAACGCGTCAGGCATCACAAGAAGCCATATTTGCAGATGAACGTCGACGTCGGCGAGGACGTCACGGAGGCCAAGGCCGACCTGTCAGATCAGGTGCGGTCCACAAGTGCTTACAAAATATTCTTTTGTGACGCGCTCTTTCGTGACTTCGTTTGGAAGAGATACCTGACGCACGTACGCACACACGATTTGCGAGTCGCAGCATGTAGAGCCCTGTGCATGTAGAGCCCTGTGTAGAGCCCTGAAACAGCAGCAGGAGCATGTTTACAAAAGAACCCATGTAGAGCCCCAAATTGCGACAGAACGATCTTGTTTGACCACAGTCTGAGGCGACGCAAGGGGGGTCTGCACTCGGGCCATGCACACGTCCACCGGGAACGCGAGCCACTCAGACATCGCCCAGGGCCCTGGGCGGTGTCTATAGACTCACAATGACATACTGAATGCACACAGGCGGTCCTTGGGCGAAACGTAGAAAAGTGCCCAGGGAAAGGCCTGTTTTCGCCCCAAATGCTGATTTCGCCCATGGCCATGGACGCGGATTTGGCGCCCAGCGCACGCCCAGTGAGCACAGTGGGTTGAGAACACCCCAAACACACTATAATTTGTCTCATGGATGTTCAGTGACCTATCAACCGGTGTCGTGCGGGTATGTCCGACGTGTCTGTGATGCAGTCATGGAGAGCGGACACCACGCCGGCCTGGACCGGCTTAGCTACCACAGACTCAGCGATTGAGTGAAGTTAAGTGACTGACGGCTTTGCTGTTGGTTTCTGCCGGAACTTGCGTGCAGTTTCTGCACCTCGTGAGTTTGCAAAGACGCAAAACAGCTGTGTCAGCAAAGACGCAACATAGCATTCCAATCGACCACGGCATATATGTACACATACCAAAAATCACCAGACTCAGATAGTCTCAGAAAATCACCAGGCTCAGGATCTCTAATCTCGGTGGGGCAGGCAGCATTATTCTTCCGTCACAGTGATTGAAAGTACGCTGCCGTAAACCGGCTCATCAAAGCCACGGCAAGAATGATCCCTGCGCGATAAATAAATTGCAGTCATAATTTTCACCTGTGTATATCAGTCCCTTCCTCGTTATGGTTGGCACGGAGGCGCTGCGAATCTGGCTGTGACGGTCGCGACAGCATGTTCGTTCACACAAATGTATCCTCTTGCACAATGCTGCCATGCAAAAGCTTGCAACTGACGAATGTTCTGCTCTGCGTAAGGTCTGGATGATGTGACATGTGCCAGTAGGGCTGAGAGGCTGTAGTGGATCGCGTGACTAAAGTGCTTGCAAGTAAAGTGTGATATCATATGCACAGCGCGTCGAGGCTTACAAAAGAGTGATGCACAACGCGTCGATGGTGTGAGGTTCAAGCATATGAATTTCTGATTTTCCGAGTGATTTTGCATGCGACAGCCTTTCTTCTGTGGCAAAGAAGATTCGATTTTGGTGTTTGTCTTCTTGCGTTCACTCTTTTGTAACATTCTTCTGTGCCACCGTAAGGCCGATGAAGCGACGATCGCGAGCACATGCGCTGCGTAACCCGCGCGTTTGCGAGGAGCCCCTCTCACTCCGCGCTCAACAAAAAAGTGCACCTGACACCCCGAGCAGATTGAAAAGACAGAGTGGATACTCCGATATCGATGCGAGAATCGTTGCGAAAATCAGAGGGGCCCCGACAGCCCGGGGACAAAAAATATATAGTATTTTGTGCACCACTGCAGTGCAGTGTGCACCCATGCCATTGTCAGGGCCTTGCGGTGCTACTTGCCTCTCTGTGCTTGTCCTTGCAACCCATCCGTGATGAATGTGTGTCTGCCATATATATGCTGTGCCGGGCTATCTCCGAGATAGGTACCTATCTCGGAGATAGCCCATTATATCAGGGCACGTGCCCTGATATAATGGCCACCGTCCCGTGGCAGCTACCGTCACACCTCGTGCTTTGTGAATGACATGTCATGTCACATATAGTACCGGTCTACACCGGTCTAAAATTAGACCCTCGCCTTCCTTCGCCGGGTTCCCTGCGGTGGCGCTGACGCTCATGACGGTACGCTATATATAGCGTTCAAATGATCAATGATTTTTTTTAAATCATTTATCATTTGAACATTGCATATGATCCTCATTGTTCTGTTCAGACATTGACAAGCGCTGTGTGACATGGATGGGCCTGCCGATGAGGGGGGTACCCGGTAGGCACTTGGGTCTGGGATGTGTACCGGGAACGCGGAGCACTCAGGCATCAATAGGACCAGTGCTCTACAATGCGCCGGTTTTCCCGCTGAAATAGACGTTTTTCCTGAAACTGCCGCCAAGATTTTGACAAGTCGACGGTTTACGCCGCTGAAAATGGGCTGTTACAGCAAATGCCATGGCCAGCGGGCGCAGCCCGTTGTGTCTCGGGCGTCTGAGCGGTCTTGCCCGCTGAAAAGTGCGACGTGCGAGCGCAGCGAGCGGGATGTGTTCACATAGATGATGCTGCGAGCTCACGAGCGACCGAAGCGAGCGATCTTGACGAGCAGCTGCACCTAGGTGCACAGTTCACTCTTTTGTAACACTTTTTTCCTCAGGTGCACTTTCCGAGACGTCACTTGCAATTGATGCTTTGCTCCGTAGCCGCAAGACGCTGGCTCTGTATCACTACATAATGTTGCTAAGCACAGCTCAAAGTGCCAATAGACGCTGTGTGCACCTGTCGCTTTGAGCAATGCTTAGTCGGTTCGGTTCACCAACGTTGCAAGGGGTCAGCCCCCAGAAAGCGCGCCCGTGATGAGGTTGCTAGCACGTCCGGCACGAACCAGGCTGCGAGAAGTCAGCTAGGCGGTGATCATGCGACCAGGGCTCTACAAGCCAGTTTTTTCTGGTCGGGAAAACCGAAGCCATATCCCATTTTTGGTCGGGCTGGCCCCGAAAAGCAGCCTGCTGGATATCGGGTTGCCCGCCGACCTCCTCAGGTTCTATCGGGGGTGTCAAAAACAATTTTCGGGTGATTTGCATTAGTACGCGCTCATGCACCGGGCAGTGCACATGTTCTCGCCTTCACAGATCTGAAAGCTGTTACCACCTCAAGAATCCTTACTCAATAAAAAGTATATGCCCGAAGACCATTTTTCCCGACAAGCTGTCGGCGTTGGTCGGGTCTTATCCCGAAAAGCACCATTGGCGACCGTCGGGCACGCCCGCCGGCCCCCCCCCTGGCTTGTCGGGGGAAACCGACGACTCGCTTCGCTCGCCGTCGGTTTTTTTTGCCTTTTTCCAATTTTTCGTCGGGAAACCGATCGGGATGTAGAGCCCTGCATGCGACCGCTGATGTTATCGACGCATGTGGCCACCCTTGACTCTCAAATATCTCATCTGAGATACTGACCTTCGGTGCGGATGAAACATCCATTTGGTTTTATATCCCGAAGTTTGTACATGTCAAGGATAAAGGCGGACTCGGAGGTGCTGCCCGCTGCTCGCAGCGAAATCACCTGCAGGCATGCAGCTAAGCAGATAGCAGCGCGCGCTGCGCAGAACACAACCACCAACCCCCAGCCCCACACTGTGCATGCGGGCATGGAGGACTCGCGAGTTGGTGCTGCCGGACTGAGGCGTGGGCGCTGCAGCATGCTGCAGCCGGGTGTGGGTGTGGGTGTGGGTGCATGCACATGTGGGTGTGGGTGTGGGTGTGTTACAAGGACAAAGTAAGCAATTGAGCTCAAGGTAGGTTGCATCGTGAGCAACGAGCAACAACCAGGGGAACCGCACACCACGCAACCAGCCACACGCAGCACACACCAACACACCCACGCAACGTACGCGTCAGCACCCGCGCCGGCCACAGCCACACAGCTACACAGCCAGACACACATGAACACCCACACGCCCGCCCCCACTTGCATCCCGCCCATCAGCCCCGTGTGGGTGTTTGTTACAAAGGACAAAGCCGGAGCGGCCGGTAGCACCGCCAGGACCACGAGGAAGCACACGAACAATGAAACGCGCACGCAACAGGAGAGCAACACTGACAGCCACCTCGAACCCGCCCGAATTCGAATTTCAAGGCACCTATAGGCACCTATACACACCCCCACACGCACCCACCCCCACAAACACCTCCACACTCGACCACACACACCCACACCAGACCCACGTACCCGCACCCAGTCCATCACGCGGGCAAGGCAGTTTTGGCGGGACTCACAGTCCCGTCTGATGACCTCTCGCCGCTTACAGGCCATCCGGCCTGAGCGGTGGGGTGCCCCTCGGGAGCCCCGTCCGCTTGACGCCACCAACCGATGGCCTCTGACTCCAGCTAGGCCGGGTCCGATGGGCGTGCGGGATGCCTTCGTTGGCATGTGCAGGGATTGCGGAGACGGCTTGGGTGATGCCTTGTCCCGGGTACGGTGCGGCGTGGGCCGGCGAGGCTGCGCGGCGGTGTGCCGGGCTGGCGTCACGGTGGTGTGCTGTGGCTCGGGGGGGTGGGGGTGGGGTTTGGGGCTAGGGCGGCCCCCGGCAATCGGGCGGCCATGATGGGTGCCCTCAGGCAGCAGTGTGTTGGGTATGGCCCTGTCGTACGGCGGCGGGCGTTGTACATGTGGTGTTAGCGATTGTGTTGTTGTGTGTAGGCCGTGGGGTCTGTGCGTGCGTGTATGGGTGTGTGGGTGTGTGCTTGGCGGTCTGCGGATCTGTGTCGTTTGCTGCGCCGGTGATATCATCGATGGGTTTTCTGGGCGTGGTGGGTGTCGCGTGCGTGGGTGTGAGGGTGTTTGCTTCGTCTGTTTGCTTCTTTCGCGGTGCTGCCCGCCTTGCTGCCTTTGTCCCTGTAACACACCACCGCGCCAGCATGCTATATGACCCGCCGCCCTCGCGGCCACGGCAGCCCCATGCGGCAGCCAGGCCGGCGCCTGCCCAACGCGGAAGCCGTTCGGGGCCCCCAGGAACCCCACCCCAACCCAATGCCCCACCGCCGTCACTCAACGCCGCACCCGACTATGTCAGCCCCGAGCGGCAGAGCAACACGCACGGGAGCACCACCATCCGCCGACCCACCCAGAACAGAGCACGCCCGAGGCGTATTGTGTGGGTGTGTGGGTGTGGGTGTGGGTGTGGGTGTGGCCGTTGATTTGGAAGAGACTCTGTTGATGTGTTTGTCTTATCCCGCTCACTCTTCTGGAACCCACACTGTGCATGCCTCGACTTTGTTGTAAGCTGCACCGGCATTGCATGCATCTCCTGATTTCTTCCCAACTTGCACCGGGCCCCCCCAGCAGTACAGCAACACAGCGCTGTGAACGTGGCCCTCCAGGTTTAGCTACTAGGTATATATGTATACTCCGACACACCTTAAACATTGTACAGCACGTTTTGGCGCGATTGGAGGCCGTATCCAGGCATTCTCATGTGGAGCACCCTAGAATGGAACACCCGATTGGGCGGCACACCCAGGTGACTCACTATCGGGGGCGAAAGTGCCATAGCCTCTGTGTAGCATACCATTGGCGAGCCGGCCCAGTCCATAGAATCTGAGCGTGCATTTCTACCAAAACCAAAACAGCAAATAAGATGCGCCCTTACTAGTAATTAGCTCGTTAACGAACACTGGTCAGCAGCCGTTTGATATCGCACATAGGTCAACTATGTACGGTACCTATATATATGACCGGTCAACCTGACAGCCCGAGTTGCGACAGCTGCAGCTTAGACACGCCAAAGAGGTGGTGCCCCGGGACTGGTCTCTCAAGGGTAAAGTAAATTAAAGTAAAATCTGAATTTACTGAGCCGTACCCTATTCGACCTTGACAACTCCGAGTGAACGGGACCACATGCCGAATTCGGCCTTAAGGGGTAAGCCACCTGAAATCCCTCAGACGACCGTACGCAACTCACAGGGCCTCCTCCGGTTCTCAGCGAGGTGATCGCGCACGGCCGCTTCGGTTCCCCAAAGCGTGCGCAGAATCGAATCCACGACCTCCTGAAACGGAGGGGGCAGCTTTTATACCGTCCTCAACCCATTGGACTGCAGTGCTATTGTGACAGTTGGAGCAAGCTCAGCCAGTGGCAGGCTACGATGGATATCCCAATCCGTTTGAGGCAGTACACACGTTGAAACCTGCCCGCGCCCGTGTGTCCTTGTATCACACTGCTTCAAGTTGAAGCAGTGAAATTTACATGCAACAGGTCGGCGTCGGGGCCGTAGGCTGTAGTGTCACCGGCAGCCCGTCGTGTAGTGCCACCGGCAGCACGTCAATTCACATATGCACCCTTTACATGCATTCACACACGTGCAGGTCTGATACAGCATAGATCCCGCGGCCTACCCCTTAACTTGAACACCGCCCGGAGCGCTGCGCCCTGACCCACTGCTAGTAGCAGTGCTTCGAGTCCCGGGCAGTGGCAATGCATGAGCTGCGACTGGCTGCAGATAGCCAGCCCGATGACAATAGCGTCATCGATGACGATGCTAGCGGAGGCAGCGCTAGCCCCCGGCTCCCCAGCATGCCGCCGCCGCCGCTGGCACATATATGTGTACACAAGCGCATGCATGACACCCATGTCGTGGCGATTCAATTGCAAGGACCCGATGCAGATGCATGCGACTCCCCTCCCTCCGATCCTATCGTCGGTGCATTAGCCGCAGAGACAGGGAGCGCCAATTGCAAGGACGCTGAGGCATCCACTGCGTCGGAGGCATCGATGGTGTCATCGGCGCGTGCATGGCTACTTGAGCACGGCGTGGCAGGCCGGAAGGCTGAGCAGTTCCTGGCGACGTCCGGCTGCCGCAGCCCCTCCGACGTCGCCCTGTACCTCCACTTCCAGCTGCCTCCGCTGCGATACTCCAATGATGATTATATCAGCAGCGAAATGCGTTCTTTGCTGGGGTTGAAGCGTGGCGCGGCTCGGCGTGTGCTGGAAGATCTCGGCGTCCGGCATAGTGCGCACCTTAGCCCAGCGACACCAGGTGTACATGGTGCACACAGCCTGCTCTGATGCCAGTTGCCGTGCAGACTTCTCGAGTGTGATTATCCTAGGGTGTGGTGCAGTGATGCCGCTGCTCCATGTTTTCACACTGTGCAGGCACAAGTGCGCACGCATGCCACCATATGCATGCTAGCACTGCATGCATCTGCCGGCGGATCCAATGGAGCTCCAGCTCTGCACGTTTTGAAGCCCTCGAATCCACCAGGCTGTAGCTAGCACACAATGTGCATGTGGCCATAGGCAGCATATGCCATATGCAATATTGCGACGAGTCAGCGCACAAGTGGCCCGGGGTGCAGGGGGCCACCGTTGTCAACAATGCACATGCAATATTGCAAGCGCGCGCACCAGTGCAGGGGGGTGGACCAACATGCATGCTACATGCAGGCACTACCATTCCAGAGGCCACCATGAGCGGCAGCTTCCACTCGAGGCATGCGATTCCAGGCATCCACACCGGCACCCAAAATGCAAAGGCATGCTCCACGCACGAACCTGTATACATATGTGAGCAACACAGCATGCCGTGACGGCATGTATGCAGCCTTCCTTGCATCCGCCATCCCCTCTACCCCGGCCGGTAATTATAATTGTAGATCTCCTGGAGTCCACTCAGATGCATGGGCCCCACATGCATGCAGCGACGCGGACGCGCCCTGCAATGCATCCTCACCTACCAGGTCCGTATCTCGAGATAGTGACCACAGATGCTCCCCATCTGCAGGCCCTCGAATTCCCAGATCAAGACAAATTGAAGTGTGCGGCAGCTGGTGGAGGCGCATGCGTGGCGAGCCCGTACCGTGAGGCAGCGGAGCGGCTGCGGCGCCAGCTTCCGCACCGGCGGGCCACCGTCACCGTCCGGACGCAGTGGGACCGCATCCTGCTAGCGACAGCGGCCTACATCATACTGGCCGTGTACACGTCTGTGCGACTGCTCTACCTGCTTACGGGCCGCGTGCGGGCAACTGCAGGCGTTAGTGAGGCGTACACCTGGCTCGTGCTGGCAGTGGAGGTGATTACTGCTCTGTCACTCTTCCATGACTGCAGTCTATTTTGGAAGCAGGAGGTCCTGTTCACCGAGATGGAGGAGTGGGCGATGGCCGCCCTCACCAAGGTGCTCCTCCTTTAGCTCTGACGATGCTACCGTAGTGACTCCAGCTTGCCAACTTACTCCAGCTGGACTAGTGGAATACCAATGCCAGCTGGACTAGTGGAATACCAATGCCAGTGGCAGCCTCGCACGCACGAGCTCGGTACTGCGCAGATTGGCAATGCCGTTTGCGGCTGGCAGTCACTGCTAGGGCTGCTGATTACATATGTAATCAATATTATATAATATTAGGAATATTCTCCATGTCTCAGATAAACACTTAATTACAAAGTATAATTACACTGTCAATTATCTGTAAACAAAATTATCGGAATTAACATCGTTTACATTAAATCAATCAGCTTTTTCGGTGTCAAATTAACACTTAATTAAGCAGATAAAATTATTTCCTGTAATTGCCTTGTAGGCCTGTCAGCTAGCTGTCTGACTAGCTAGTCAGCATTCGCGAGTTAATCGACAAAGACACAGGCCATTGCTACATACCGCACATATGGTATAGTATACAATATGATAGTATACGTATACTGCCTATGGCAACGTGCCAGCGGCCCGGGCCCGGGGGGTGCTATGCAGCAAGCCGAGTGCTGCAGTTGTGCTCGCCAGGCGTGTACTAGTATAGTATTAGGCTGTGTGCCAATGGCCTATATAGATGCAACATTAATTTTGCTAGCAGTCTAGTGTAAGCTCTAGTGTAGACTTAGTTTCTTAAGCTTCTTCGCTGCCGGGCAATGTTCTCGGCAATGACACAGATATCTCATATGCTGGGCTTCGCAGAACAGCATGATAGGCACAATGTTGCAGTCCAGTGGTATAACGTTAACGATCATATCACTGGGCTGCAACAAAAGCTGGGGCATCCCCACAAAGCAATCATGTGTCCTGCTTGGTGTAGAATTTGAATAGTCCAGGTGGAAGCTTGCATCCAGTGTCGTACATAGTATCCTCTCCTTGGGGATACTATCCCCAGAAATTACAAGATTTTTCAGGTCATAGTCCTTCGTATGCCTGTGGACCATTTACATTAACGCATTCATTGCTAAACTTAATTATGATGTACACTGTAATCACAAGACCAAATTAAGAATAACTGGTCTTCAGTTAATCACATATTTTCAAATTAACATGTAATTACAACAGCATAATTCTCTGTCCTTTGTGCTTTAATTAATCCGTGTTTAATTGTAATTCAGCAGCCCTAGTCACTGCATAGCTGTGTGGTAGTTTCCCGGCCGTCAGGCGGGGAGAATGATGGCCTTGTCCATATGATTCTGTACATTTCGCCACGATGGAGAGCCACCGGCGGTGCAAGAGGATGGCGGCATCTCGTGTATGGTTCTAGATCTGCAGTGCAGCGCCCCGGTCCAGTGCTGCTAGCAGCCAGCGTGGGGTCTCCCTGATGCCATACGGCCACCATACCAGCTGAGCGAATTTGATGTGGCCATGCTGTGGTTGTGAGCAGCAACGCCGTCAGCAATACGCCGGACACTGGGCACACATGCCCGGCACCCGAGGCAGCCGATCCTGAGGCACCATGCTCCTATGATTGACTGACACGTATTACAGAAGAGTGAATGAGTCCAAACATACAAGCGCAATGCCACTAGAAGACTGGCAGACACGCACACGTGGGGCGCATGCATAGAGCTGTGCAACGCTGGCTGTGGCTTCAAGTACTTGGGTCCATCCACATGCATCTGTTGCGCTTGGTTGGTGACCTATGCTTGAGCTGCTTGCGGTTTCCACAGTGCAAGTTCTACCCGCCTACACACCTCTGTCCTTGCAGCACGTGTCACAAAGCTGATGTGCATGCCGTGCATGCAGGAAGCCGCGGAGAGAGGCCCGCGGCAGACGATACACGTGCTGGTGACGGCGTACAGCGAGCCGGCGGACATGGTGCGAGAGGGGGTGCTGCGGCTGCTGGTGGCGCCCGCGCCGGTCTACACAAACAAGATCATCTACCTCTGCGACGATGGCTCATCCGGGCCGGAGGGGCCGCGCAAGCGCGCTGCGGTCGATGAGCTGCGAGAGCTTGGTGCGCAGCCTCCTGCACACATGCATGTGGATGGCCACCCATGCATGTGCATCGGCACTCATGCATGTCAAGTGGCACACATGAAGGTCCCATGCCAGCGCATGCCATGTATGTGTTGCGCAGGGCACAGCAACGTGGTGTATATCGGCGACCGTGTCAAACGCCCGGAGCAGGTCAACGGCAAATCCTCCAACCTGAACCATGCCGTTCTGCGCAAGATCTTCCCGACTGCGCGCTCCGAGGCCGACGTGCCGGCGGGCCACATCCTGCTCGTCATGGACTGTGACCACATGGCCAAGCCAGAGTTCTTCAACATGATGGCACCCGTGATGCTGGACGAGGCCGTCGCGGTCGCAGTCGTGCCGCAGCACTTCCACAATGCGATCGCACCCGACGCGTTTGACAGCGGAAACAAGGACATGATGTTTGTGAAGCAGCCGTACCGCTTCGGCGCCGGCATGTGCTTCATCACAGGTGTGGCCATCGGCGCATATGCGTCGCCATGGGATGCCCTCGTGGGCAGTACTGCATCATGATGCGGTCCCGCTTGGCCTCTGCTGAGTATGTAATCGACATCGCATAACATCATGCCAGTGGTTGCTTCAGTATGCACCGTCAATGTGCACACTGTAGCCACCATGGTGTAGGATGCCAAAGACAGCAGTTTTGAGCTCCTTGCAATTGGCTGTGGGCTCCTGGTAGGCTTTCAAACAAACGCACCACATTTTCGGTGTTTCATGACATTGAGGCGTCCCTGACCATGGTAGGCTCTGCCAAGTGGAGCACTCACACGCCATCTCGTGTACTCAACTTGGAGTGCTCGATTGCGGTTGTTCTGAATCGGAGGCACGACGGCGCTGCCCTCCCCCCCCCCCCCCCCCCCCCCCCCCTCCCCCCCCCACTTGGAACCCGAACAGGCCGACTAACTAGTATCAGGTTGTATGTGTAGGTTCCAACTGCGCTGTGCGTGCCAAAGCAGCGTTTGTCGCGAGCAGGACGCTCAGCCGGCGTCACACAGTGAGCGAGGCGACGGCGGAGGAGGGCGTGGACGCACGGCAGCTGTTCTCGGAGTTCCAAGTGGGCGAAGACTTCGAGATGGGCTCCCGAATTCAGGCCGCAGGCTACGCGTCCGTCTTCATCGACCAGAAGCTCGCAACAGGGGAGGTACGACGGGCTAATCGTGTCAGTAGTGCTGGCAAGCATAATGCATGCTTTGTTTCTTTCAGGAAACACTCAACACGTGCACAGCGATCAAGCCGGCTTGGCGCCATCCAGACACTCAACATCCTGCCGCATTGAGTGCATGCACTCTTCCAACATCTTGCTGTGCACTTCTCTCGGACGACATGGCTCATGTGTGCCCTGTTGTGATTTCAAGCGCTGGATACAAGTACTTACTGCAGTGCGGTGCTGTCAGTGCCGCCGCGGCTGCCAGTGCGGTGCCAGTGCTTGCTGCCAGTGGTCTCAGATCTCAGGCTGGTCTCACACAGGTCTCAGGCTGTAGCTACCCAGGGTGCTTCATGAATTGAATAAAATGAGTTTAAACACCTAGCCCGCGAATAACCGCTTACGCCTGTTCCTGTGCAGGTGCCCCTGCGGCCGCGTGACATCTGGCGTCAGCGCTTGCGCTGGATCAAGAGCGGCCACCTCTTCCTGTTGGATCGCGACTCCTTCTTCTGGCGCCGCCAGCGCCACATTTCCCCCTACCAGCGGTCCATCTGGGCGATCTTTGCGGTCACCAGCATCATGCAGCTGTTGTTTGCCCCGGTGATGCACACGCTGCCGTTCCTCTGCGTCGTGTCCGAGCTCTGCCCCTATGGCATGGACACCCTGCTCTTCTGGACCCACGTGCCGTTCATGGGCATCACGTTCCTCGTCACGGTGTACCACGGAAGCCTGGAGCGCGTCTGGGCGTGCGTGTCCGTGCGGAGCACCAGCCGCATCCTCTGGTTCTCGCACGTCAAGGCGTGCATCAACACGGCGATGGTGTTCGCCGGCTGGAAGCCGCGGGGGCGCTTCATCGTGACTCCGAAGGCCGGGCGCAGCCTTGTGAAGGGCGCGGGCGCTGCGCCGAATGTGTCCGCCGATCATGGTGGCAGTGGCCCGGGCTCGTGCAGCGTCGGCAAGAGAAGTGCCAGCGGCAGCATGCATGCGGTCGACATCGCAGCTGGTCATGAAGGTGCGAAGAAGGCGGATGGGACGACAGACACCAGCACACCGGCGGCTCTGGATCCACGTGGCATGCACGAAGATCCAGTGCGGCCTAAATCTGAACACCATAAAGAAGCTGCGAGCGGCCACAGCCCGGCGTGGCTCTCGCACCGCACGCTATCGCGGGCGACGGAGGCGCGGCGGGCGGTGATGCCGCTGGACGGCACCCTTGACGTGTGGGTGCTTGCGGCGACCACGGCAATGAGCGTTGTGGCAATTGTGCTGGGAGTGAAGCAGCTCGTGGACGAGGACGCGGTGCTGCGCTGGGGGCCAGCCGCCGTGCCGAAGCGGTTTGCGCTGCAGTGGGTGACGGTCGTGTACGCACTCGTCGAGATGACCCCTGGCCTCCTGTTTTTTGGGTGCGTGCCGCCAGCGGTCCGGCATGCACATGCATGTTGACGTGTGTGGGTGGTGGACTGGTCCCCACCGCATGATCAGGCACTGTTGATGATCGACTGTCGTTCCGACTGATGAACTCAGGCGGTGGCCGTCGTGACTTCCGAATCGCTGATTTCAGATTCAGGCAAATGCTCCTTAAGACTGTATGAAGCGTGCGCTGTGCTGAGTACCGACTGTGGGACGCAGCTGATGCTGCTGCAGACCTGGCCATGGCTTGTCGCTCTGGCAGCTCCGAGTCGCAGACAGTGCCCCTCAGCAGATGTCCAGAGAACGTCGCTGCCTACGAACTGTCAACGGATCCAGCGGACGGCACAGCCATCTCGATATGCATGTACACACGCAGATGCTCACGGTCATGATTGACAGTATCAAGATCAGGCGTCTTCACGTTCGACCAAAGATGCCATGAAACATGGCAACCGTATCGGCGACAGGGCCGGCCGCGTGCAGGTACATGGCGACGTACTCCCGTGCCGCATGGCTGCTGAAGATCTGGGTGCCTCTGGTCGTCACACTGGTGGTGGCGGGGGTCCTGCTGGCAGAGTTCAGAGTTGCATACGGCTTTGCTACCGGGAAGTAGCCGCGGCCTCTGATTGGGACCCGATTGCGGCCTCCGTAATGCCCGACAGCAGCTCACCCTTCCCCCTTCCCCCGCCACCGAAACCTCACGATCACTCGCCCAGGCCTCGGCTGCGCCCTGCCCCCCTTACGGTCATGGCGTCCCGGCTCGTCCCCTCATGCGATGCATCAAACCTGAGCATGCGCGCCTCGGCGAGGACGGTGCCACAGCTTAAACGCACAATGCACAGGCTCTGTCAGCCTCCCTCCCGGCGCACAAGCACGCTGCCGCCATCACATCCACCTGACGCGCCCAACGGGCATCCGCCGCCGCCCCTGACCACCGCCCCTGACCGCCTCGGCCTCGTGAGCACACACATCCATATGCCGGCTTTTGGGGGACACGCCCACGCCCGCAGACCCTTGACAGCTACATGAGGAGCAGCGGCAGCCGCAGCCGAGGGGACGGCCCATGAGCAGGGGGCCCCTCGGGTGGCCTTTATGCATGCCGCAGAGGCATGCCGCGCAGCGATGCGGTCGCGTCCACCCCTGGAGCGGTGGTGATCGGTGGTGTATGCGTCACCCACTGGCCGGCTTCGATGCCTGCAGCGCGTCCTGTAAGGGGCCCAGCTGTTGCTCTTCGTGTGTCGCGGGCTAAGGCCAGGTGCCTGTGTCCAGCATGGTGTGCATTGTGGCTTAGATCAGAGGGGGCGTGGCGCTGGAGTGAGTGTGCACTGGTGGTGTGTGCATGGGTGGTGTTCATACAGTGAACTTGACAGGCTGCTGTGTCTGGGTTCAGCGCCGGCTTGCGGTGGCATGGGTGGCCTGTCCTTGTTTCGCACGAAGTCCTGTACAGGACACTTCGTGGTGCTACCTGCCTACTGGGCGTTGTCCTTGCAGCGGAAAAGGTGGCGCGGCCAGATCTGGCAGAGTGCACGAGTGCTTTCTGGAGCGTTGATTTCATGTGGCCCCGTTCATTCGGAATTGTACAATGTCTTCTTGAGGGTATGCTTAGGTATACCCAGGTTTTCTATTTTACTCGACTCGACCTTTATGGACATCTTGGCCCGGGGCGACAGCGGTGTCATTCTCACATGTAATGAACAAAGATTGTATAATAGTGCACGTGTGAGTATGCTGGCTTCTGGCCATCGTGTTTGCTTGTGACCCGGAAGCATAGACGCTATCGCTGCAAGGTGTCGATCGGCACATGATTCAGAGATCTGAGAGTTCTACCTGAATCCTTACATGCTCAGATGTCAGCATCAGAGCCAAGAATTCTTGGAGGGGGGGGGGGGGGGGGGGGGGGGGGGAGATCACAAGGGGCAGATGCAAATTGAGTTGTAGATGCAATGTTGTTGTCATGTATCCAGTCGCATTGAGGGTCCCGAAGGTGGCTTTTATGCACGACAGCGGGGTCCACCCACACATGCTGCCGTGCACAGAAGCAGGTGCACCGCGGCCGCATACACGCCACTCCACGCCTGAGACCCACATTCAAGAAGAGCTTATCGAACGCACACAGCGGATGGGTAGCTCAAAAGAAAGTCACAAGTGCCACAAGCACATGCACCTCACGCTAGCCTGCGCTGCAACGATAGCCAGCGCTGCAACGATAGCCTGGGGGACCGGCATACGCTGTGCCCATGAATCTCGCTGCACAATGCCGTGATTTGCATACATTCTTGACAATCCCCCTCGAATTTCAAATTCAAGTTGCGGTGTATCGGGTGCCGGACTGCCTTGCCGACTCAGTGAACGTTGACCGCCCGGTCGCGACCGTGGTTGGTACATACACAGGCGTGGGAGAGCAACATGGACACAGCAGGCGGGGCTGCATCTATCTGGGCGCATGTAATATCTCGTGCTTTCACAGCGATTTCGAGGGCGCAGGGCCTTGCACGATACGGCAGCATACCCGGTCGATCGAGTGCTGGACCTGGGCCCGAAGCTCAAGGCTCTCGGACTCCTCCGGGCCTGCTGCACGCAGCTATGCGCCCGTACCCTGAACAGTACTTACCTGCGATTGGAAATCTCATGTCATACATTGAATGTTATTCGCGGCATGCTGCGAGGACACCATGTGCTGCACTAATCGGTCTGCTCCAGCCATCTGGAGATATGTCGCCGCACACATTGACGTCGGTACTTCCGCACCGCTTTAATCTACTGCTGTATCGGAAATGAGCCCTTTGTGGATGACCAGAGAACAGACTGAAGGGAACGGCAGGCAGGCTACAAACCAAGTAAGGAAAGTTATCGAGTGTTGTAACTGCAGCGTGCCCGGTATACAGAGCGTGACCAATTTGAAGGATATTCTCTGTCATGAAGTTCTCGAATACCCCTTTGTCGACTTCCACAGACAGCTTCGTCGCGTTTTGCGTTAGTGGCGACAGTGCGATGCTGCAGCTCGGCAGCCCAACAGCGGGGGGCACTCTCTTGACCATTCCAACACGATCGAAACTTACCGACAGACGTAGCATGTTGACGTCGTCTTTGCCATGCGCATGGTCAGATCGCCCGTGATGACAGTGGACGTCCGCGTAGACGAGGCAGAGGCGCAACATGTACATCTGCCGCATCCGCGACAGCTGCAGGGCAGTAATCTTGTGCTGAGATGTATGTACACAGCTGTAGTCCGTGGCTGCTGGCGACGAAATATGCTCGCAGCGGATGTAATCGTTGGTTTGGTGCCACGACGTCGACTGTTGTCTCCAAATGGCTTGGAGTCATTGACTACAACATGACTGTGGCATGCCTGGATTTGCAATCCCACACGTCCGACTTCAGTGAAAAGGCTGAGATGCCTGATGTGATGTGCGACAAGGACTGGCTGTAAAGCAGGTGTTACTGCAGGAAGGGAAGCAATAGTGCTGAAGCAGCCGAAGACGGAAGGGTTGCTGTTATGTTCTTCATACATGTTCTCTCTGCAGCAGGCATGAGCAGTGTCGGGTCTCATAATTTGCAGCTGACCCTGGTGGTGGAAGGCGACAGCAAAGCTGTGGGGAAACGGGGTACAGTAAGGAAGCATGTCTTGAAGTTCTACGGCTGCATGCCTGCTTGCAGCACAAGAATTATCACACACATTTCAATGTCGGAGCTTCGCAGGCCATGGTGCTTCATTGCACGTGGTGTTTGCAGCGTCTGTGCAGGTGTGTGCTTTAACGGCACAGCTGTGGGGCAGCGGGGGCCTTGCCCTTGTAGCAGTGCCAAGCCAGCGCCATGCCAACCACTCCTACAGCCTCTGCCGCTGCAGCCAGACCTGAGCTGTTGCTCAGGTCGGGACTGGAGACACTGCAGCCCTTCCAAGCATATGCCTCCAAGCTCGATGTGATCCTTGTACCCCCGTGCATGTGAAACATGCATCTGCTCTGAAGCCACAGCAATGCTTGCAGTCTGAGTTCAAATACAGAGCAGTGAGTAGGCCTGATTAGACACAGCATCTGGTGAATTTGGCAATTGGATTAATCCAAGGATATGGCCGCTATACCACTGGATTGCCACCATGCACAACAATCTAGTGCAGCAGCTTCTGCCTGCGCTCACAGCCAGCACCTCCGGCCCGGAAACAACGCCTGCAGCCTCGTTATCACACGCAGAATGCAAGTGCAGATACGTCCCATAAGTAAGACAGCATAGAAATCCCTTTGCAACGGCGGGAGGGGGTTGTGCCGAGTCTGTGCGTCGGCGTGTGTACACCCATCTCACCGTCCACACACATTGGGTCTCAGGGTCTCAGGGTACTACCGGGTAATAGTAGGGTAGGAATTGGTCGGGTGGCCCGGTCGGTTGGCCTCGGGCGGCGCCGTCCCAGGCGCGGCTTTGTCGTGTAAGAGACAGGTGTTGAGGTGTGGGTTGCGATATGGGTGTGTTACAACGACAAAGTTGGAGTGACCGGTAGCACCGCCTGGGTAATGGACATGCATGTAAACGCCCCAATGCATGCACGGCAGGCGATGCTCACCCACGTTGAACCTTGACACAGCGCCCAAGCACAGCATGACAGACACCCACCAAACACGCACCCCCCGTACACAGACGCACACACGCTGCACCCGCGCGCCCGCGCGCTCACCAGCCCTTCACACCCGCAGCCCCGGGCCTGCACACAACTTGAAAACGTTTTGAAAACGTTTTGAAAACGACCCCGCCGCCTGCGGGGCCGCAGCGGCCCAACGCGCACATCGCCCAGCCTGAGACGGCTTGATGAGATGTACGGCCGTGTTGGCCCGGCCGCCTTTGCGTTCCTCAACAGGCTTGCTGATGTGGCTGCAGGGTCTGGCGCGGCCTCTCGGCGGCGTTTCCTGGAGAACGCAATGCGCGATCTCTCGACGACGCTCTGTCGTGCAGTGGCGCGCCAGGTGCGCGCCGCAGCTCCGCTGATGGCACGTCACGCGGGCAAGGCAGTTTTGGCGGGACTCACAGTTCCGTCTGATGACCTCTCGCTGCTTGCAGGCCATCCGGCCTGAGCGGTGGGGTGCCCCTTGGGCGCCCCGTCCGCTTGACGCCACCGACCTGTGGCCTCTGACTCCAGCTAGGCTGGGTCCAATGGGTGTGCGGGATGCCTTCGTTGGCATGTGCGGGGACTGCGGAGACGGCTTGGGCGATGCATTGTCCTGGGTGCGGTGCGGCGTGGGCCAACGAGGCTGCGCGGCGGTGTGCCGGGCTGGCGTGGTATGCTGTGGCTTGGTGGGGTGGGGGTGGGTCTTGGGGCCAGGGCGGCCCCCGGCAATCGGGCGGCCGTGATGGGCGGCCTCAGGCAGCAGTGTGTTGGGTTTGGCCCTGTCGTACGGCGCGGGCGTTGTGGTGCTGGTGGTTGTGATGTTGTGTGTCGGCCGTGGGGTTTGTGCGTGCACGTGTGGGTTTGGGTTTGTGGGTGTGTGGGTGTGTGCTTGGCGGTCTGCGGATCTGTGTCTTTTGCTGCACCGGTGCTGGTTTTTTTTTTGGGCGTGGTGGGTGTCGCGTGCGTGGGTGTCTGTGTGTTTGCTTCGTTTGTTTGCTTCTTTCGCGGTGCTGCCCGCCTTGCTGCCTTTGTCCTTGTAACACATCGCCCAGCCCCCCCTTCCGCAGCTGTCCCCACCTCCACACCTATGGCCGAACAGAGCAGCCCCGAGCGGTAGAGCAACGCAGCAGTGCCGTCACCCGCGCGCCGGCCCGCCCGGGCCACAGCACGGCCGAGCTGCGGCTCACATGGGCTGTGTCCGGGCGCCGGAGCACGCGCAGGAGACGGCCGCACGCGAGCTGTCGCACAGCGGTCGGCTGGGATTTTGTGTCGTTTGTTGGGGGCGTTGTGGGTTTGGTGTGCGTTGTGCGTCATTGCTGCCCACGCAGTTGTGACGGCAGCGATGTCGCGGGTGCGTTAGACCGGGTACTAGTAGCCGGCTGTGACCTTGATCTGCTTGCTACTTTTGCGGTGCTGCCCGCCTCGCCACTTTCATCCTTGTAACACACATCAGGCCCGATCACGAGATGCTGGGCTTGGTTGATGTGCAGGCCCAGCCGCAAGGCGGGTTCAAGTTGGCGTATGCATATGCATGTGTTCTACTGGTCGATCCTCGCTTCATCAGCCTATCTCTGGCGCGGCAGCTTGCAACTATTATTTTGTTGTGCATAAGTTTAAATCGAGCCTGCGTGGGTGCATGCTGGCGCTGGCCTGAAACCCATTTCAGGCCTGAAACCCATTTCATGAAGTATACTAGTATCCTAGTAGTTGTGCCAGGCTTGCATGTATGTGCTTCTTCTGAGTCTTCTTTCTGCGCAAGTTAATGCACGCTAGCCAGAATTCTTCAAGATACATCTCGATGGTGTGTTAGAGAACAACAGTAAAGTAAAGTAAATCTAAATTTACTGAGCCGTATCCTATTGGACATTGACAACTCCGAGTTAACGGGACCACATATGCCGATAGTGCTCGGCCGTGACACCCGCACCTCGGCCAAGCTTGTGCCAGCCAGTGTTCTCCCTGTACCTGCATAGAATATGGTCATCGCGCCGACTCCACCCTGTACACGTGCCGCCTCCCACCAGCAGTCCCCCATGTGCATGCGCGAACACCCACCGAGGTGGTGACCGACGAGCTGCATGAGCTGCTGGGGTGGGAGGCCGACGACCACGACCTACCGGACGAGTTCGTCGCGGGCAAGCTGCTGGCGGCCCAGCGCGAGGTGGGGCGCGCGGGTGCGGACCATGCGGCCTCACTCCAGCTACAGGACATCGACCTTGACACGCCGGCCGGCAAGCGGGAAGCGGCGTGGCTCAGGAGCGCGTCGGGGGGGCCTGCAGGTGCCTTCCTCTTCGCTCTGACGGGCGGCGTTAACGTTCTCACCCTGGGCGACGACGTATGTGTCCTGGCATATGTTTGTCCTGGCACAGTGGCACCGCCTGCGATTCCGCGTCCCGACGGACGTCCCCCCCTTCCGTGCAAATGCAGTGCAGGTGTTGCCGCCGAACCAGACCACGCCATGGTCTGCAAAAAAGTGGCTAAGGAGACCCAGATGCGCCATGATAACCTGGCTCGTGCCTTGCAATTGCGCCTGGTCGCCTCTTACGCCGGACTGCAGTCTGCCCTGGAGCCGCTCTACCGTGCCCTCGCGAGGGGCGCGGGTGTGGAGCTGAATCGCCGCGGGGACATCGTCGTGGTCATGCCGTGCCTGGAGATGGCGGCCGTGGACGTCGTGGTCACACATGCGCCGGCGGCCTCGTACGTGGCTGCTGCAGCGCGGGGGACGGGTGCGACGGCGGAGCGGGCGGAGGACACGAAGTGGGACCGCTTCCGGCGGGACGTGCCTGACCATGCCGCGTTCCGGTTTGTTCCGTTTGCAGTCGAATCGTGTGGCTTCATGGGCAAGGCTGCCGTGAGGTTCGTCGGTCAGTTGGGGGATGTGGCCGCTGCCAGTGGGCGCATCTCCAAAGGCGCGTTTGTCCAGTGGGCGCTGCGGGTGTTGTCGGTGTCATTGCAGCATGGCAATGCGGATATGTATCGGAAGTCTGGGCTTGTCATCTCTCGGGAGCAGGGGTTGCGGTATGATGCGGGCCTGGAGGACGCGATCCTGCCGGACTGAGTTGTGAGTGCGGTTGCAGTGTTCGTTTGTGTGTGTGAGCGTATGTTGATGTTGATTCGGATGAGATTCGGTTTCAGTGTTTGTTTTCTCCCGTTCACTCTTTTGTAACATACACCGAGGTGGTGACCACCGTCCGCACATGTTCATGGCGGCCCGCCCACGCCGCCGTCCGCGCGGCGTGCGCACGCGCCAACCTCGGTGGGAAACATCATGATAGGATACGGCTCAGTAAATTCAGATTTACCTTACTTTACCTCCACCCTGTGCACCCCAATCGCCACTTCCGCATCATCAGAACGGCCGCGGGTAGTGTGCGAATTCCTGCTGAAACGCCACAGCGTCGCATTCAGAACCCTGACGTTGACAATTACCACCATGAAGGCCCGCTCCAAGCTTGCAGCCACGTGCTGCAGCATGCGCATTCGACGGGGCATGAGCCAGGTTGATCATTGTGCATTGCAACATATGTCTGGGCCATCAATTCCACTGGCACTGCATGGCATGCATAATGATAATAACTGTATGAACTGGCCTGGCTCTGCAGCAACATCCCAACTGCATGCAAGTTTGGGGTGCCGCCCATGCCGGAAGCCATGTCATGTCATACACGTCGTCATTGCCCAGGGTTCCCGGGGTTCAGAGTCCGTCTGGAATTTCAATTTAAAGAGGGTTAATGTTCCAGCTGCCCCATCCAGCCCAAAGATGCAGCATGTGAACTCACGCCTGTTGCAGCTGGATGTGCTGCGCCAGTGGCCGGTCATCATGACCAGCTGCAGGTCATAGCGGGTGCAGACTGTTTACAGTTCTGGATATGGAAGAGCGATCAGGTCTAAAGAAGCAATGACAACGGTAGAGCATCCAGAGCTCTCTCAAAACAGCTTCCACATGTGCACGTGTACACAAACTTTGAACACACATGTACACTATGGGGTGGCACCTCGGCCGCGCGGCCGGCGCCGCGTCCCATGGCCGCCTTGCCCCAATATGCATGCCCACGTCTTCAGAGCGCACTTATGTATCGTCCAGGGCGAGCTGGAGCTCTCAGGACCCCGCCACCTGCTGCAACCGAACCCATAACAGCGCGAACTCGGGAGAGATTCTTGTGTCTGCCTGTTCCCGCATACTCTTCTGTGATTCTGTGTAAAATCGCGAATTGTGAAATTGGTGCCCTATGCATCCAGGCTTCGTTTCTGGTCGACGCGGGCTCCTTCAAGCTTCAGGTGTGTTGCTCGAGCTCCTGTGTGCTTACAGTCAGCTGCGGCTTGGCGGCTCCGCGCCTATATGTTCCATTCACGAAGAATATGCTTGCGCGCAGAAAACCCCTAGCCATAGCCGCGCAGCTTGCTCTACATGTGCGCAACGAATGCGCGTGTCCCGCCACCGGTACCAAGCGCAAGCAATGTGTGCTTGCATACTGCATGCGCTTGCTTCAGGCAGCCTGTCAGCTGCTAAAGCCGGGCTTGAGATTGTAGCGCTTTCCGGGCGATGGTCGTCTCCATATGTTCTGCGCAGAACATGCAATAGCCAGCGCTCGGAATGCTCTGTTGCAATTGGAGGCAGCAACATCACTTCAACCAGTAGGGAGGGATATGTACCAATTGTAAACGTAATGACGACGAGCATATCGATGGAGCATCTGCTTGTGTCCGGTATGCGGGCCATTACGGACGCAGTGTTGCAGCCTGAACAGCAGCTGGAATCGGCAGTCAGGGCCAGCTCCACCTAAGCTTGCGTCAAAGTCCTCGTGCATACAGGCTATCGGTGAGTCGCCCATCATCACAGAGCATTTGCTCACATCGGCTTTCATAACTACTCTGACTTGTGGTCTGAATGTTCTTGTGCGTTGCCTCGCCAGGGCCGGCAGCTGCGACCATTGTGTTGCATCGCCCCTAGGCCTACGCTAAGGCTGACCGAGGCCCCATCACTGCGCAAAACGCACAGTAGCATATCATATCGACAATTTTGAGATTCATCGCATGTATATCGATGGCAGGAGGCGTGCGAGGCGGGCGTGGGTTGCGCTGAACGTGGCCGAGGCCACCAGGTTACCAGCACTGTTGCTCGAGCCCATGCGGGTCGCAGAAAGCACATCGGTACACAGCCGAACTAAACGAGTTATCAGATAATTCATCCCGTTTTCAGCGTCCTGTGAGTCCGTTTGAAACAATGACATGTCAAAACAATGTGTTCGACAACGTCGAAGTTGCGACTGCGGTGTAACGGGATCCCACGGGAGTGCGAGCTCTGTGTAGTCGTTCGGGTCATTGCAAGAATTTGTAATACCACGTTCTGTCGTGGCTTCGAGTCCATACCTCTCGGCTGTTGGGCATGGTGGTCCATCATGCTCTGCCCCGAACAACCAGCTGGTGGCAGAAATCAGCCTGGCCCATTCAAGTGATGCAGCTGCGATGCATCGGGCATGGCTTTACATCTATGCTGACTTTCTATCCACGACACAATCATCTCAATATCTCTGTGTGTGCGGAAGCAGTAAGATTTGTGACAAGTGGGCGTCCACAAAGGTCAGCATATCTCCAGATGGTACTGGCCAGTACCATCCGGAGAGAGCTCACCACAGAATATGAACCCCCTTGTGATTTGAAAACAGCTGCACACTTGAATCTGGTAATTCGTAGTCCACTGGTGCACTGAGCATGGTGCCTGTCTCAGCATTGTGCTGATCTCCGGCCATCCCAAAATGATGCCCTGGTGTCTCTGCACAAACACCAGGGCGTGGGCCATGCCTTGACGCCCAAGTTTCCAGTTTTCAATTGCTGTTCTGTACCATACGCTGCTTGCCTACCTCCTGCAAACTAACGAGCTGTGAGCAGTATACTAAAGCGAGGGTGGACAGAGCTGATCAAGGGGCGGCTGTGTCTGCTATGGGATCACAATGTATTATCATGACCGGAATGGCCAAGCGCGCGTGCCGCAGTTGCGCCTGGGTAAAGTAAATTAAAGTAAATCTAAATTTACTGAGCCGTATCCTGTTGGACATTGACAACTCCGAGTTAACGGGACCACATATGCCGAAGGGGTGTGCATCGATGCTGCAGCGGGGATTATGCAACGTCTGAACTCATGAACACTCCCTCGCCCTCGCCCCCAAAGCGTCTGGCTGCGTACTGAATTTGGGCTGGATTTGGTCGGTGCGTTTGAGTATGATGTATCCACTGCCCAACATGGTGAGGTCCAACCCTGATGAGGTGCGGCGTGATGCACACGTTGGGTTTCTGCTGCAGTCTCCCCTCGCGCCACCTCTGAGAGGATCCTGACAGCACCAGGATTGTCAATCCCACGCGGGCAGTCTGGTGGGGTGTGTATGGCAGTCCTGCGGTGGTCCGGGTTGTGGAATGTGTGGCCGTCCTGCTGTGCATGCACGGGAGCTGTGGACGGGGCTTATGTGGCAATCCAGTGGTATAGCGGCCATATCACTGGATTGCCATGGCCTATCATATGACGGCCTCTGGTGGCATTGCTCTGCTTGTTCGTTGCCCCATGGGGCCTTCGGCCTCTCCGGCATAGTCCCGGTAACACAATCCTATATTCAATCAACATGATTGATCTCAATCAGCCACCATTGCTACACCGCACCACATACGGTGCTTCATGACAGCTCAACACGGTCGCTCGTGCCACATGCTTAGCACAGGAGGAGGCCCTGTGAGTTGCGTACGGTCGTCTGAGGGGGATGTCCAGGAACCCCTTCGGCATATGCGGTCCCATTGATTCGGAGTTGTCAACGTCCTTTTGGGGATATATATGAGCCATATGGCTCAGTGAATTCAGATTTACTTGATCAGATTTACTTGATCATGACTTTACATGCAGAGCCGAAAATAGCACCTTGAGTGTCCTAACGCCTGCACCGCGAGTGCATCAGCGCCGCTGCGGCATCAAGGCCACGCACAACCTCCAACCCAGGCGACCACCCTCCCAGCAACGGCCCCAGCCATGACAGCTTCTAGCTTCACCCCCCTCCACCTTCTCCATGGCCTCGCAATAGCCGCGGCACAGATTGCGTGCGCGGCCGCCGGAGCCGCCCCGTCTGCCGATTTTGTGGTCGTCGGGGGGGGCACCGCGGGGTGCGTCGTCGCAGCGCGCATCTGCCGCGACCTCCCGGATGCTTCCATCGTGCTGCTCGAGCGCGGAAAGCCCCGCAGCCGCGAGGAGAACCTGCGAGTGCGGTCGCCGCTGCTGTACCAGGACGCGTGGAACGACCCGAACCTGACCGAGGCGTGGCAGACGGAGCCGAACGCCGGCCTCAACGGCGGCACGCTGCGGCAGCTGACGGGCAACACGCTCGGCGGCAGCAGCGCGATCAACGGCGCGCAGTGGACCAAGCCGCCCCTGGCCACGTTTGACAGCGACACCTGGGGCTTCTCCGGTGCGGCTCTCGGCCCCCCGTCTCCCTGCCACCAGTTACCACCCTTGATGGGGCTCCACGGCTGCCAGGCAGTGCTGAATGTGCGTGATGTAGCGTGGCGCCATGCATGCATGCACTGGCAGTGCGCCGCGTCTCGGTGCGGCAGTGTACCAGGCGATGCTGGCTTTGGGGGATATCTGCTCCCGCTAGGGTCTGACATGCATGGGGGCACTGCAGCATGCTTGATCACTGCATGGGCGACCGCCGCATGTAGATCTGTGAGTTTGCATGACCGTCAGCGGGCTGGCTGCGTTCCCGCTCTGTTGATGCAGCGAGCGAAAACGACACTTTGGTATATGCACACAGAGGAAACTGCCGTCCGCAATGTGGTTGTGTAAACATCAGCATGCTTGTGACAACGACGATACATTTGGGTGCACATCTTGAGTCCACAGCTAGCTTGAACCGCCGGGAGCTGTTCCTGTACTTTAGGCATGCAAGCACGACAAGTCTCGCGACGTTCACGCCGCATGGGGACTGTTTGTTCTGCCGGGGGCGGGCATGTGCCCCGATGCTCGTCCACTGCCCGGCGTCCCACGCATGCATGTTCCACATGCATGCAGGGCTTAACTCCCAGAAAGCCGCCCGGCTGTACCGCCGTGCCGAGAGGCGGCTGCAGGTGGCGCAGCCGCCGCCGGAGCGGCAGCAGACATACGTGCAGGCCTATCTCACCGCCGGAGAGGCGGCCGGCATCCCCACCGACGACGAACCCCTCTCGCGCAGCGAGCCTCCGGAGGATGGCTTGTGGGTCAACGCCCTCGCCGTCGGCGGCCGGGGCCGCCGACAGGACGCCTGTGCCGCGTACCTCATGCCGCTGCTGCGGGAGGGCCGCGAGTGTGCTGGGCGCGTCGAGATCGTGCAGTCTGCTACAGTGTCGCAGGTGGTGCTCAAGGGGGGCCGCGCAGTGGGGGTGCGGTACCTGGACGCGGAGCGGGAGGAGCATTCGGTGACGGCAGCAGTGGAGGTGGTACTCTCGGCCGGGCCCTTCGGGTCACCGAAGGTGCTGCAGCTGAGCGGCATTGGGCCACCGGCGGTTCTCGACGACCTCGGCATCGACGTCGTCGTGGACCTGCCCGTCGGCCAAAACACGCTCGTACGCTCGCCCTCCGCCTGCCACAAGCTCATGCATGCTGACACATGCGGCAGCAGGCCGGCCACGATCTTAGATGCTGCAGATTGCAACCGAGCGCGCCCATTCAGCGATTCAAATATCATTGCCCAAAAACCCCAAAATGCCCAAAACTCCGTGAAATAAGTATTATGTTTCTTTACTCAGGCACGTGCTGCGCCGCTGATGATCGACACGTACTCAGCCCCCCTCGCACCAGAGGCCAACATCGACATCTACAACTCCTCCGCGGCGCGCGCAGAGTTTGCGCGGGGGGACGGCGGCGTGCTCGCGGTCGGCGCGTCCGGCGGCAACGGCGTCATCGCCGACGCGAACACCTACATCACCTTCACCAACACACCCTCCCCCGGCACGAACGACAAGTTCATTGTGTCGCTCTGCGGCGTGAATCCCAGCTCCCGTGGCACCCTCCGCCCCGCGAGCACCGACCCCTTCGCGCCACCAGTGCTCAACACAAACGTGTACTCCACCGCGGCCGAGCTCGACAACGCGGTGAAGTGCATGCAGCGGCTGCGCGACATCAACGACGAGCTCACCCCGGTGCTCGGCATGGCGCCGCTGGTGCCGAGCAACGGCGAGGTGAGCACCGAGTCGGTGCGGGCGAATATTGTAGGGTTCAACCACTACGTTGCAGGGTGTCCGCTGGGGGAGGTGGTGGATGCGGACTTCAAGGTGGTGGGCGTGGCAGGGCTGCGGGTGGTGGATGCATCGGTGATGCCAGAGATGCCGCCGTACGCGGGGCCGGCGGCGACGGTCTACATGCTCGCTGAGCTGGCGTCGGAGCTGATCACCACGGAGCATGAGAGCGTGAGCCCGCCGAAGGGTAAGCTGAAGCGCGATTAGATGTAAGGCGGCACGTGGATGGGAGGGGGGGAAGGAAAGCAGTTCCAGCGATGGCCCGAGGTCATTGCGGCAGCGCATCAATGTCCCGCACCCGCTCCCTGCATATGCGTAGGACATGTGTCCTGAGCGGGTATATATATATAGTGGTTTGCATGCAGCTGCGACATCAGGGCTGCAGTGCAGACCATGGTGGGTAGCGGCTGCTATGTGAGCGTTGCTTTTGTGATCAATGCGGGCACAATACAGTCGTGTTAAATGACTCGTGTGCTGGCGAAAGGAATAATGCTGAAAGGTCGCATTGGCGTGCTACCATTGCACTGTCTTGGTGCAGCTGGTATGAGATCTGCAGAGATTGTCTATGAAGGACAGCTGGAGAGTATCTCGCATGGTGAAGTCACAGCATATATGCTGTATGTGGGCCTGTCTGTGTAGTGTGGGATGCCCATTTGACTTTCGCTTGCAGCCTGATAATTTCTGGTGGAGGCCCTTCCAAGCCACGGCCAAGGGTTCGGCTGCAAGGATGCGACAGCAAAATCTCGGGCCAGCTGCAGCCCGCCTGCAAAGTATTCTGTGCCACCGGGCGAGAGGCAGGTAGCACTGCAGGCATCGAACAGGAAATGGCACAGTATCAAACTGCATGCCAGAAGTCTTCCAACGCAATCCTCACAGAATCCAGTCTCAACAAATCCCAAATTGCGAGCATCAAGTCAGCAGCCGAAGTATCTAGAGATACGACAACAGCTTCGTCTGTCATCAGTTGTACTGGTCCTGCATTCGCACGCGACTTGCGTGCAGGTACCACGGAGCTTCCGACTAACAATGTGTGGAGGACCTGCTCATCGAGGTAGTCCGTCGGAACCTGCGACGAGAACCTCAGCCAACGACAGTTCAGCTGACTTCGAAAATTCAGTTCACGGGAATCTCAATTCTCGTAAGGGTGCTATTGCTGCTTGCCTTCGCCAGAATCCAGTGAACAACACCATTGCGCAACTTTGATCTCGCCAAAGAAGCGGGATGGAAAGGCTTGGCATTTACTACATGTCCCGAGGCAGTCAAGCGCGACACGTCGTTTATGCGGACAGCACCGCGAACATTCAGCGAGGCCTGCAGCTGAAACCAGTGGCTCTGATCGAAGGAGACGCCTGTAATTTCGGATGTCATGTATCTAGGATGAGATAGATCAGCCTACGCCGGACAGCTGGCCACGCGAACGTCGTTGCCGTGGCCCGATGTGGGGCTCACTCCACAGTGCATTTATGCATACTTAGTCAGGAATAGAACATAGCGCGCTGATAATCTGATGGTGGCGTGCGCATGGCGATCGTTGTGCAGGTGCTGAACGTGCGCACGTTCCTGTGGTCTGGCACAATCGTGGTCTGGCACAAACGCCCGTCCCATAAAAACAAATTCCTACTCAAGTCTGAGTACTCTTGCCACAGGATGTCCTTTCGCGGCATGGCACTGGCATGCCCTCTCCGTCGCAGCCACAGGACAAAGTAATGACCAGAGTCTCGACCAGATCTAGAGCGTCGAGTCATGTTTGCAAGCCGATCGGCTGTAAGAAAAGGACCACAATGCGGAAAGTGAAGCTCTACTGTATGTTGGACGTTGCAACGCGTTGCTGTGCTGAGGCACGACGGGCGGTTAAAGTCGATCAATCGTTGTCCATGGCCAGTGCCAGAAAGAAATTAGATGGCAACGTACCTCCGCTGTTTCAATATGGGACGAGTGCAGATGGAGTGGGCATCATGCGGCATCTCTTCTACTCGGCAACGAGCATGTGTTCCAAGGACAACGTCGGTGTAGGGGGGTCTGCACTCGGGCCATGCACACGTCCACCGGGAACGCGAGCAACTCAGACATCGCCCAGGGCCCTGGGCGGTGTCTATAGACTCACAATAACATACTGAATGCACACAGGCGGTCGTCTTGAGTCACTGGGCGAAAGCGGCCCTTTTGTCGAAAAACGTATGCATGCCTGGGCAGAATGACCCATTTCGCCCAGGGAGCGCCTACAGCGCCCAGTGCGTGCCCAGCGCACGCCCAGTGAGCCTATGACGCCCTTATTATGTATATATTCAGTGTTGGGACGTTCACTTTGATGTCATCGATTGCCGTGGCAGGCGTCTTAGCCGTTGTGACTTGTGGGGTCATGTACTGTCACCTGTAGGCTGTTGGGAAGCTGCTCTGCACGATTGGAGCGCTATCAAGAACCAATGCAAGTGTTGTTCACTCCTGGGGATGGGTTGGTTTGTCGCTCTGTGGTTGAATGCTCTAGCGGCTCTGTCCCCATTGCATTCTGGCTTGTCTAGTACATGGCATGAGTATAAAACAACAGGCTCCAATAGGCGTGAATGCTGAAATTATGGCACAGTTGGGATACCTTTGGTGATGCTGACAACTGTGATCGAGGCTGATCGCACGGCGGTTGATGAAGCTCATTGTATCAACACCATGTGGATGCAGCTGGCCTGGTTGATAAAGCTGACATGTTTGTCGTAAATTATAGTGTTATGTAGTTGCATCTAGACTGTATTGCAATCGATGACACACTGACTGCCAGTCAGGTTGTATGCTGATTGCTTGGTAGCATTGTGCAAGAGACAGAGAACCGATGCAGTTGACTGTATTCTTCTGTGAAGAACAATGCAATAAATTTGTACGCGAGACGAACTCAGCATGCGCTCTGCGTCACCGTCATGGGAATCTGCACTGCATCGGAGGTGTAGCAAAGCCAGAATGACTTGCACACACAGCCTCTTTGTGTGCTTGGCTCTGTGATCTGCCACATCACGCCCACTGAAGACATCCTGATTGTCCACGGATCACTCACGTCAAGTGGTGCAGGTTGAACAGCGATAATTCATTGCGTAGTCGGCAGTGCTGTTTTTTTTTGCGTGAACGAAAATGCTGTCGCGGCCGTCACAGCCAGATTCGCAGCACCTCCGTGCCCTTCAAAACGAAGAAGATATGAGATATTCATCATGACACAACATGTCCACTGTAATTTGTAGACCGCGCAGGGATCATTCTTGCCGTGGCTTCGATGAGCCGGTGTACGGCAGCGTACTTTCAGTCTCTGTGACGGAAGAACGCCACTGCCCGAACGACATGTATTACTGATTTCGAGCGATGTGAGGCTGGTGTTTCTGGTATGTGTATGTATCTGCTGTGGCCCATTAGAATGCTATGTTGCGTTGTTTGCAAGCTCGCGAGGTGAACAAACTGCATGCAAGTTCCGGCAGAAACAAACAGCAATGCCGCCTGTTACTTAATTTCGATCAATGATTAAATCTGTGGTAGCTAAGCCGGTCTAGGCCGGCGTGGTGTCCGCTCTCCATGGCTGCATCACATACAGGCCGGACATACCCGCACGACACCGGTTGACAGGTCGCTGAACATCTATGAGACATATTATAGTGTTTTTCGGGTGTTCTCGACCCACTGTGCTCACTGGGCGTGCGCTGGGCGCCAAATCCGCGTCCATGGGCGAAAACGGCCTTTTGGCCGAAAACAGGCCTTTCCCTGGGCACTTTTCTACGTTAGGCCCAGGGACCGCCTGTGTGCATTCAGTATCTTACTGTGCGTCTATAGACACCGCCCAGGGCCCTGGGCGATGTCTGAGTTGCTCGCGTTCCCGGTGGACGTGTGCATGGCCCGAGTGCAGACCCCCCTGTCGGTGTGCACTGCATTGTGCGCAGTCGTGCAGTGGCGCGCCAGGTGCGCGCCGCAGCTCCGCTGATGGCACGTCACGCGTGCAAGGCAGTTTTGGCGGGACTCACAGTCCCGTCTGACGACCTCTCGCCGCTTACAGGCCATCCGGCCTGAGCGGTGGGGTGCCCCTTGGGCGCCCCGTCCGCTTGACGCCACCGACCTGTGGCCTCTGACTCCAGCTGGGCTGGGTCCGATGGGTGTGCGGGGTGCCTTCGTTGGCATGTGCGGGGACTGCGGAACGGCTTGGGCGATGCATTGTCCTAGGTGCGGTGCGGCGTGGGCCGGCGGGGCTGCGCGGCGGTGTGCCGGGCTGGCGTGGTATGCTGTGGCTTGGTGGGGTGGGGGTGGGTCTTGGGGCCAGGGCGGCCCCCGGCAATCGGGCGGCCATGATGGGCGGCCTCAGGCAGCAGTGTGTTGGGTTTGGCCCTGTCGTACGGCGGCGGGCGTTGTGGTGCTGGTGGTTGTAATGTTGTGTGTCGGCCGTGGGGTTTGTGCGTGCGCGTGTGTGGGTTTGGGTTTGTGGGTGTGTGGGTCTGTGCGTGTGTGTGTGTTACAAGGACAAAGCAAGCGAGGCAGGTAGCACCGCAAGCAAGAAGCAGGGAAACGCACACCACGCAGCAAGCCACACGAAGCGCACACCAAAACACCCACGCAACGGCAGCACCCACGCCGGACACAGCGACACTGCCACACAACCACACACACGCCCATGCCCACACGCCCATCCCCACCCGAACCCCGCCCAACAGCAAGGCGCACGAGCCCCGGAAGCACAAGCAGCCAAGGCCGCCCAGCAAACAAACAGCGAGACCGCAACAACCCCCAGCCCGGGGAGGCCCCCGCCTCCCCCAGCACAACCCCCCAACCCCAGCCCGCGCACACCACCCCCACTAGGAGAATGGTGACGTGGTGGTGAGGAACGTGCGAGGACGGCTCGCGGAAGAGGGGCGGATGCGTGGCGGAGCCCCCGGAACGGCGAAAGGACTGTTGGCGGAGCGTCCGGAAGGCAGCCCCGAGCGTGGGAGGAAGTTCCGCGAGCGTTCCGACCGGGTGGTTTCCAAGTGCACTCCACGTGGGTGTTCCGCCGGAACGTTTCCGGAGTGGTGCCGGAACGCGCGAAGGATCCGCAATGCATCCAGAGGACTGCTTGAGGAAGAATGCTTAAAATTTCGGAATGATTTCGGATCCGGGGACGTTCCGGCAGAGCCTTGCGGAAGCCGTCCAGAAGCCTGGACGAACATGCTGGTTCATGAGGGGTTATTACTTGGTTACTCTCTGTTCGATCGTGCCGGAGGCAGAGAACGTACGTGGTGAGGTCAGCGAGGCCTCCTTTACATGTGTGCCACGTGCATGTTGCCGTTGATACGGATGCGACTCGGTATCGGTGTTTGTTCTCTCCCATTCACTCTATTTTAACAGGTGCACCAGGTTTTCAACGAGAATCGCGAATGGTGCGCACCTGACATACGGTCTTGCGGGAAAGGCAGTTTTGCGTACGCGTTCATGATGATATGCGTACGCAAAACTGCCTTTCCCGCAAGACCGTATGTCATGTGCGCACCATTCGCGATTCTCGTTCGACCGCGAAACTATATTCATGATGTTTACAAGCAGCATGTACACCGTGGCTCCGAAACAAGACAGCTTTGTTGATGTGTTCACACGAGTTTGTAGGCAGGCGGTCATGCCTTGCATAGGCAATCATAAACTATCATAGACATTGCTTACATTGAGATCTCGTCACCTTGCGACCTCTGCATGTCCATACGGAACGACATTACTACTCTAACAAGTCATGCCACGTCTAACATGTCATATACCCCACTCATACACTCGGTCACGACCGCCTGTGTTCAGGGACAGTTTCTTCTCAGCCCCCGTTAACGTTGGTGTACAACTAATAGACAGACATCTTCAACCTGAGTCTTCACCTCACGACAGCATCTCAATCAAGGTCTGCTGAAGGGCCCGGACCTCCTCCTGCACGCCCCGCCGTTGTATCATACCGCTGACAGTACACACATATTGAGATATACTCGTTGAGATTTGCTGTGGCATACCTTGTCCTGTTTAATTGATTCATCGAGCTTCTTTGCCTGCTGACCCTTCCGGTTGCGGGCGGGGCCGGATGCCAGCTTCGCTAATTCGTCCTCAGACGTGGCTATTCTTTCATTGAGAACCTTGCATGCATGCCTGAGAGACTCTTCGTCGGCCTCTGCCTGGCGCTTCTCCAGAGCCGGATGCGTATCCTTCTTCTTGGCCTTCTGCAGAACAACGATGCTGTCACACGATCTCTCGCACCTACGGAAACAACATGACCAGCATGTATACGATATTGATGCATCAGCCCGCGCACTGCATCATCATGAACGCGCGTACATGAGCCTGGGCTTATGCAAGCACAGTTTATGTCAATCTTGTGGAGGTATGTACAGATCAAGGCGTACCGGTTCATCCTCCTGTATGTCCATGTCTGCTGGGCCGCTTCGCCGAGTCTTGGGCTGTGGCATCTCGTCGTCCGCAACTTCCGGAGCGGCTGCCACTATGTGGGGTAGGACCTCGAATTCTAGGTCATCGCTGTCAGTCGGAGGTACATCCTTCCGTGTTCGGTTGAGAATCGGAGGTGAAGGGGGGAGATCGGCGATTGACCTGTCGCTGCCTCTCTTGCTGGCGCGTCTCCCGCCGTTGCTGGTCTCGGCCTGCGTAGCAAGGCATGTCGCGATTCTGTATCGACGCGACTTCCACGGCTGACATCGCTTTAATATCCCTGCCTCATGTACAACATGGCCGCGAAGACGTACCCGGTCACCCTGTTGGCTCTTCCGGTGGGTGGGACGCAACGGAGATTCCGCTGTCTGTTCCTTTTTCATCTCACCCAGGATGAAATCCCTAAAGTACTGGTTGTCAGCCACGTACACTCCTTCTTCCCGTGCCCACTGCGCGGCCGACTTCATCGTGCCATCGCCGTAAGCAGTCCTGGTTCCGATTCTGGACAGCTGCATGTATAGGTGATGTGTCAGTGGCGTGCGCTTGTCACGTGCACTAGGATGCTGTCGTTGTGCAGTAGCAAAACGTCCACTACAGATGGGTCTGCAGTGGTCAGTTAGGCGCGGCGCACGAGAATGGTTGGTGGGCCACCAACCATTCGGGCCGGCATGCATGCACGTCAATATCCACGCGCCTGTTCGAATGCAAGCGCGAGTGGAAGCGTCATACCGTAAGTTTTAGTTGGGCGAAATGTTAAGTATGTGTGCGGAGTACTTAGCACATGACGCCTGAGATCTGGGATCACACCTGCATGGTCAGTATCTGAGTCAGATACTTAATCCATGACCTTGTTCGACCTGTACAGAGAGCTGGAATGTGTCTTCTCATTCGCGGGCTGGCGACTGCCACGTGTCACCCCATGCGTGCATTCGCATGTGCACCTGCCTTGTGCGCTACGAGGCACTTTCACAACAGGTGGCCATTGCCTCCCGCGGCGCACGCTCCGCGGCGACCACTTCCAGCACGAAAACAGCACTTGGGTCAATCACACTACACGCTCAGCCATACAACACAACACGAAATCATCACAATCCACCGTAATCTTCACACTACCGTATGGCAACCGCCCCAGCAAGTCAGCCCGGCGATACAAAGTCAAGTTGTTAGCAGGCTAGCACAAGCGTACCCCCGCTGCTGCCTCTGCTACCGCACCAACGTGCTGATGCATCAGCATACTTCCTTCATACATCCGCAGCTTTGGGTCGCCGTCCTTCAGCAGCGCCTGCATGAGCGGAGACGCCTTGTCCTCGTTCCTCATCTGGCCCAGGATCGCCGACAACTTGTCAGTCCACATCAGCACTCCCGACTGTAGTACCTCCCATACATGATCGCTGTCGCCCGTCGCAGCGGTAGCAGTGGAGGCCGCTGTGCGTGCCGACGCCCCTGGAGCGGAGCCTCGATTCCGGAGGTTGATGGGCTGGACCAGCACCCGGGGCTCGATGCCGCCAGCGATCTTCCCCTTCTGGAAGTAGAAAGTAATACATGTCTTGAGGGACTCCACGTTGTCGACGTCCAAGGTGGCCTTGTTGTCGTTGGCCGACGACAGTGTCATGCCGTCCGACCCCCCTCCCCTTCGCCAGATACTCCTCGCTAGCACATCCAGCATCCCATTCTCAGAATTGGCGTCCGCAGTGTCTTTGTCGACGACGATCGCGGCATCTCGCTTGAACTGAAATTGAAGGCTGTCCGACATCGCGACATACACACCAGAGAGGACCGGAAACAAACAGACACTTAGCAGCCAATGCGTTTACAGTAACTCCAACTTCTTTGGAACTTGGCAATGCCTATCCGTCGATGCTGATATCCAAGATTTTGAAAACACAGTGCCGTGTTGGTGCCCGGCCATTGGCCACAGGGACACTCCCTCGTTACATCCTCACGCATGATTATCCCCCGCCACTCCACTCGTCCCCGAGTACGCTTGCACTACGCCTGAACCTCGTTCATACCACGCCGCTCGCTTGCCGCGGCGTCTTTCCATTCATCCAGGCATAGTTCAGCGACGTTTAATGTGCAGAGAATGGCTCCGCGTAGGCCTCGCACCGCCAAGCGTGCTGTCGACGACGACCTTGCATCCGTTGGCGTGCTGCGCCTTGATCCTCCTCTTCGTGATGGGGACCGAAAAATACTATACAAGTGCACTAAATGTAGTAAACCGTTTGACAGGCTTCTAACTGCCCAGAATCACCCCCGCGCCTGCCCTGCGGAGCGCGCTCAGACTCGTGACGAGGGCACGGGAGATGACACAGCCAGCCAGCCAGTGGCGGGCAACCAGCCTCCGGGCGATGTCGACCTCGGTCGAGTCGACGAGGTCCTCATCGAGGTGTGCCTGTCCCTGAACACCTCGTGTGATCTCCGAGTGTTGACTACCTGGTGATCGGGATTGGTGTCATGTGGCCAGGTCCCTAAGGGCTCCGACGTATCCGAAGAAGACTACGGAGACGACGATGCGGACAGCCTATACGATGACGCCAGCAGTGTCCGAACCAGCCTGTCAGGAGATGACTGGGACACAGACTCTACTGAGGTTTGTCCTCTCGGTGTCTCCCGACGCAGCCTGATTATCCGAGTTGCTCTTATGCTGGGCACCCACCCCCTGCTCCCTCTCGGCGTCAATGGCTGGTGACTATGTGCAGAGCGACTCCCTCGACGGCCGCGAGGGTCCACAGGTTGCAGCCGAGGCTGCAGCCGTGAAGGGGACTGCCGCATGGTGGCGTCAGAGACGGATGGATCCGGTCTCCGACACCTGCCGTCTCACAGTGTTGACTGTATCAATGTGGATCGCCAGCCTGAAAAGCATGTTCCGGATGAGTGATGTTGTGGTGGACATGTGGTGTCGTTTTGTGCATTATCTACTCTTACCAGATGGGAATATGTTCCCCCCATCCTTCCACTTGGTCAAGGCTGTCGTGGCTGTACCATATGTCTCTTCGGTGACCCGGCACGTGTGCCCACAGTGCTGGACTCTCTTCCCAGGTATAAAGCCGTGTGATCATACCCACCACTTGGATGACGTCTGCAACACCCCAGGGTGCACCCAGAAGCGTTTCGAGGTGGACCTGGCAGGCAAGGGTGCACCTAGCCGGAGTGTCTTCTACTTTGGGGAGGCCGCATCGCCGAAAGACCTGATTCTGCAACCCGGCGTCCTTGCCGCGGTTCGTGCTCATCGAGTGCACGCCCTACTGGATGCCGCCGGTTTCTGGAAGTCCCCTGTCGGACGTGCCCTGAACGCCGCATGCGGGGGGATTTTCAACAAGGCTGACCCGGACGAGATTGCACTGCTTTTCAGCTTGGGTGCGCTCAGCTTGATTTCGACCTATCCTGCGTCACTCAGTTGCCAGGGCATCGATATCGTCTGGGTCCAGTGGGGTCTGCAGTAGCCTCTCCCCGACACTGAGCCCGCTTGCAGGGGGTGACGGCGCCCAACTGTACGTGAACAAGCAACACGGGACCACAATCTGGGGCATCCGCCTGCTGGACCTCCCCCCTCATCTGTCTCATTGCAATGATGCCTGGATCCCCCTGGGGGTAGTCGAGGGCCCAACTGAACCCACGAACATGGACAGCATCCTTGCACAGGTCCTCGAGTTCTTCAAGAAGCATGACCCAGGTACGTGTCAGTCTGGCGAGTGTGTACCCAACGCACACTCATGTCCGGCCAGTGCTTGATGTGGCTGTGTTCACTATAAACCCCCTACGATGCAGCCAGGAAGGGGGAGGACGGGATCGAGGCTTTCAAAGTCGAGATGCCTGACGGAACAGTTCTGCGCATCTGGCCTGTGCTCTGCTGTGTGGAGGGCGACATTCCGTGGATGCAGAAGTTGACCAACAGCATCGGGCACGGCGGCAAGAGGGCGTGCTTCCGTTGCGCCCAGAACGGCGTCTGGGTGTTCGCTGCCAACACAGTTCGGCATGTTGGCTCCAGTTGCCGCGCCGTCGCCATGCTGCCTCTGACCACCCCTGCTTACCCCTGGAATCCCTGCCAAGCCCGCCTCCGCCACCCCCTCCGACATGGCTAGGGGGCGCACTACTGTCCTTATCAGACATCCGCCGTGCAGCTGGCTTGGGTTCCACGGCCCGGTCATCCAGCCTCAGCCGGTTCACGCTGCGGGGCCTGATCAAGGAAAGCCCCTCACAGCGGCGCAAGAGACGGACATTGCCGCGGGGGCGGTGCCAAGGATGGTGCCCGGCAGTCTGGAACCAGACCCCGGGCCCCCCCCCTCGCACGAAGTGGTCCGAGGTTACCACCATCGACCCGGCGACCCTGGCAAAGGACTGCCGGCTGAAGTACTCTGCTTCAGAGATGTGCGCTCGCGGCCACACAGCAGACCAGTTGACTGATCAGGTGCGGCTACCCTTGTATTTGAATCTTTCCTCTGTCATGCGGCCCATGTGCCAGCATGCATGGTCGATGTTCTGCCAATACGCCCACCAGGTGGCTTGCATGCAGACCACCAGCCCCACGTTGGACCGCTACACCGCCAAAGACACCCTGCTGGAACGGCAGAAACTTGCGAAGAAGGAGCACATCCGCCTGGGGGTGAAAGGGTCTTCCCTGTTCAGCACCCTTTCATACTTCAAGTGCGCAGCGCACCCCTGCCATAGGACAGCTGCCGTACCGTCATCTGGACCCATGAATTCACCGTGACGGATGTTGATTCTGCAGTCCATGCCACTTCTTCCGCTACGGTGTCGCGCACATGTTCCTCCTTGGCCTGCTAATGGACTTCTGGAATCAGTGGCTGCCGAGTTCGAAGAGGCGTAAGAAAGCCCGCCCAGCAGGCCCCAGGCGGTTGTATCAGCTGCCTAAAGAGGTGGTGTCCCAGATCGCTGCCCGCGCGTCCCACATCATGCACACTTATCTGTTCAAGAAAGTGTACACCGACATCACCAAGTGCGGTTCCGCGGCCCCCCACAATACGGCAGCGGTCACTGGTTACTGCTGGCAGCTGTCCCATGCACACGTGTCGTGAACCTTACAGCTTGTGGAGGCCAGCAGGTGGCTCGCTTCAAGTTTGCACTGCTGCAGGCACCGGTCTCGGTGGCTCATGGAGGACTGGCTTGCGTTCACTGAGACGTTCTCCTTGTACTTGCTGCACGACCTCCAATGGGAGCCCGACCAGGAGGATGTTCGGCTGGTGTTCGAGGAGATGTGGACGCACTTCCGGGCAGGCACCCTGTACTTCCTGCGGTACGAGGAGCTCCAGCATACCGCACCCCGGATCAAAGCAGCTCAAGACGCGTTGATGAAGTACGGCGCGATGGCAGAAGATCTCTTTGGGGGGGAGGTGATCTGCACCTTCAAGCATCATATTGCAGCCTGGCACCTACCGGACCAGGTGAGATGCTGTGGGCCTTCCTTCTTCTGTCTAGAGTTCTGGATCGAACGCATGGTGCAGCTACTCAAACGGCTGATCAAATATCGTTCCACCAAATCACCAGAGAAATTGTATGTCAACGATGAGCTGCTGCGGCGCACATGCATGAGACTTCTTCACAGCAGCGAGACGGCAGAGGCGGCCATGCGCACGTTGCAAGAGGCCGTGGCCTCAGAGAAACGCCGTCGGTCAAAACGGCGCAAGGTCCGGGCCGCTGTGGGCGACACCGACTCTGATGACGGTGATGACGACAGGGTGTTTGGGGCGGGTAAGGACCTCGACGCCGAAGAGAAGAAAGAAGTGATGCCGCTGGGGTACACTGGGGTCGGTGAGTTGTCCGGGCTGCCTTACCTGCTCTACCACCAGGACGCCCTGCAGGAGGTAGGGTGGCCGACCCAGCGGGTCTTGGGTGCGGGCTACGGCAGGAGAGAGGCCATCATGCGGGAGCTTGGGCTGCCGGTCGCTGGGGAGGTTGTTGCTGAGCGGCAGCTCTGTGAGGTGCACCTGCAAAAAATCCTGCGAGGGCGGGCTTTGGTAGGGGATGTCCTGACCTGTGCGCAGCACACTGGTCAGGGTAAGAAAGACAATCGATGGTGCCTGCTGAAGTACCATGTAGTAGAAGAGGGTACGAATAGGGGCCAGGATCGGTACTATGTGGGCGACTTGCAATACATAGTTCGTGCCAGGCTCAGCACGGCAGACGGGTCGCGTTTCTGTAGAACCTGCACTGTAGAGGCTAGCGTACTGTACCTCGGTGTGACAGACGTGTACGACTGTAGTACACCCTTTACACCCGGATGCAGGGAGGCGGATGAGGAGCTGAACCGAGTTTTACAGGGTGGATGGTGTGCATCACCGTTCCTCTGCTTGCACTGGCCGGTATGTAGTGAACATTGCAATTGCAATTGATGCTATGGCCGGGCAGTTGGTTCCGGTGAAACGGACGGCAGGAGGTGTTCAGTACTGGCAGACAGCGAATAAGGCCTCCGGGCGTACTGTGTAAGCACGACCACCTGTTGTTGACCGGCAGAATGAAGCTGGGTTGTGGCACTATGAGCGCCACGTAGTGGTGGACGCCGCATCGGTGGGCCTGAGGAAGGTAACCTCGCTGCGATGAGGCACCTACCCCACCTCAGTCTTGGCACAAATCGATTGTGAGTCCCAAGCGTGACATTTATGGTGTCACTCAACACACCGCAATCACGATCGTTATTCTCGTTCCAGCTTGTGTAGTATCAGCTCCCATTGTCGTTCGAGCCCGTGGCCCGCGATTCATTCCGATGTCGTTGTCCATTGCCACGATCACCGTGCAAACGCTGAAATCGTATCTCACTGAATTAGATAGTAGAGCTCAATATGAGCCTACTTTTTATAGATTCGTGGAGGTAGCGTCGCAGGGAAACTGGGTTCCTGGCCAGCGCATCCCGTCGCTGGTCATGGACAGGCCACACGGCTTTCCGGTGGACATGATGGAATCCGGCTGGGTATTGACAGCTTACGATGTCGCTATGATAGATACCATCCTTGCCGGCGATAAAAAGGCGGAGTCCAGGATGATGGCAGGCTTCTCGTCCATGGGAAGGGTACTAACCCACGAAGTAGCGGGCGCGAGTACTCCATACCGAGCTGCTACGCTCCATTTAAAGCTGCTATGGGTCGCGATGCGAGAAACCGCATTTCTGCGGGCTGTCCAGTCAGAAGCACCGTGCGGGCTGCATGGCATCATGGTGTACAGGTCCGTCGCCACGACCCAAGGCCCCGACGAGACCATGGCAGGGCTTCTGCTTCGCCTCCGGATGACCATCGGTGGCGGGCCGATTGCAGCATGGTGGGATAGGCTCCAGGCCAGCGCCCCACATGCCACTCCGATGTGGCCCAGACCGGCGGTCCTCGAGGCCCGCTTAACGGCGCCAGTAATGCCGCCGCAGCTCGCACCCCAGGGTGCCCAGCCATCGGCCCTGCATGGCGGTGTCATGTCATCTGGGTGTCACAATGCATGCGCCTGCGGGCAGCAGCGTGGTGACAGGTGCACCCATGCACGGGCGATCCTGCGGATCCAGTGTAGGGGTAAGCCGCCAGCCGGGATTGTCTCGATGTATTGAGAGAGATCGTGCGAGGGTTTCCCGCCGTAACCTTGAGTGTTCAGTGTGCATATAAGCATGTGCACACTGAGATCTGTAACCATTCTTATCACTGTTTCACGGTACTAGCTGTATCCTGATTCTTCCCCGCATTCCTCGGTTCTACCTCTGTGCGCAGCAGGTATGGAATGCTGGTTGCCTGACTTGACCTGAGACTGCGCGTCTGACCTGCAGATGAGTGACTCTCTGACATGGTATCGGTGAATGTTAGCGTTATGTCTGTTTATGGTCTTGTTCAGGAAGCCGTCGGCCAATGTCTGTGCGCAGACACGGCGGGCATTCCACTGTTCTGCCGGCGCTCAGACTGCGGTCAAAAGCGCAGGCATCATTTAGCTCTCTCGTAGTATATTGTTGTTAGACACAATTCGAGAAGCTTGTTTCAATGATCAGCGCTGAGAAAAGCGAACGCGTTCGCTTATTTTTCTCAACCTGTCGGCTTGCGAGCCATTCCATCGGTTAGTTGCTGCGCGCGACAAACAACCATCTGTCCTAATGCAGGATGTCTCTCTCAAACGCCAACTCTAACGCCAACTCTCCTCGCGAGGAGAGGCGTGACGATGCTGACCAGCAGCCTCTCGTCGACAGGGACGCTGACCAACAGCTCCCTGACGGAGAACAGCCTGCGGGTATGTTGCTCCGGGGCGGACGAATTGTCCGGCCACGACCCTCTTCCCATACTGGGCAGAGCAGCCAGCAGGTGCCCTTTTCCTCTCATGTTGTGAACGATCCTGGTCACACTGAGTCTTTCATATCACTCGAAACGTTGACTGAGGCGCTGCGCGCATCTCGAGGACGTAGCGAACCTGATTTGACTAAAGGAAAACTCCCTGAATGGAATTTTAAGACCGAAAGCTTCGTTGCGTACGAGCAGAACGTCTGTAACCCATGGCGCCCTTATTCCGCCCTTAACTTAATGTTGTTCCGCACTTACGCCGCCCTTATGCTCCGCCCTTATGGGGGGGGGGTTCGATCCGCCGATATGTAAGGGCGGATTGTGTATGGTCGTGTGTAAGTGCGGATTGTGTCATTGCGTAAGGGCGGACTGAACTGACCCCTCGCGGCTTTCTTTTCCTCGTCTACTTGGATTGCACGCCTGTTCACGGGAGATGCCTCGGCAATCACTGAAGTGCACTTTAGGGATCCACTGTAGCAAGCCGTTGCCAATTCGAAATAATTCCAAATAATTCCAAGTCCATTCATGCACGCCACGGTGACGATCATCGCGCATGGGTCCAACACGTCAAGTGTCGTGCACTGGCAGTCTATGTCCAAGGCGTCTCCATCATATTCGTGCTTGCTCCAACGACAGCTGTAGAAGATGCCTTCTGCAAGAAGCGCTACCTTTTAAAGCTTCTTGCAAAAGGCATCCTTGTATCGACTTGCAAACATTACGCAGGCAACGTGTCATGATGATGACGCCTGAACGTCATGACACGCGTCCATGGTTACTGCCGCTGCATGTGGGCGGTGCATGTGCTTCAGCAGTCTCGAGATGTCGGGGGTGCACTTTGGCAGCGTCAGACGCTGTCAAAATGCACCCTCGACATCTCGCTCCCAAAGAGTGCAAGCCCGAGATATCGAGGGTGCATTTTGACAGCGTCATGACGCTGCCAAAATGTACCCCCGACATCTCGATCGAATACCTACGGGCCCCGAGGGGACGTACCAGCCGTTGCGGGCAGCATTGCATGTCTCTTGCAACTTCATTGGACTCTGTGCCGTGATTCGGCGACCTGCGATCCATTGCCTTGTCAACATCGCACAGCAAGCAGCCATTGCGCCGAAGCTGGACAGCACATCAACCGGCCTACATACTTGATGACAGTGTATGCATGTCATCTGGCCAGATACGTGATATGTGTGGGTGTGTGTGCGTGTACGAGTTCGATGGAGACACGCAACCGAGGGGACGTCGAGTTCTATGCTGCCATAACGACGGCGCATTGCGTAGACAGGTACATGCATCAAATACTGATGGCATATACCAAATTATGCTACAATTGCTTCGGCAATGGGGCTGTGAACGATGGCGGAAACATTACACCGCCGACATGACCGGCACGGAGATACTTCGTACATTCGAACGGTTGCCATGGGCGCCACAAATGTTGAGAAACCTGGAGTAGAGACTCAAGTTCCTAATGGTGATTAGGGCACAGGCTGTCGTGAGACTGTGCGGAACGCCGGCGGTTCAAAAACCATGACAAGTCTAGCGGGCCTGAGCGCCGCGCCAGTGCACACAAATATGCAGCAGGTTCTGAAAGGACATAACATACCTTTGTTAATATGTTTCGCGTCGAGGATTGGCGGAGGCAGCGATCTAGCGGCTGCGTGGCTGCAACTAACATACACTCAGGTCGGAAAGATTGACGACGCCTGCGCCTATAGCGCACGAAGCCGGACGTACACAAAGAAAAGAGGCTTAAAGAAGCGACAGGCTTACGCAGATTCAAGTCGCCATGGATGCCAGTGCGGAGCAGGCGACGGTCAACTCTGGCCATCGGGGAACTTCGCCGCACACAAGATGCACGTTCCCATCACACGGCGCACATGTATGAAAATGTATCGTATAATGGGCTGGCTTTGCGGTGCAACGTCTCTTGAGCACTGTGCAAAGTCGAAGTCTGTAGTTGCAGCCATGAGCGCAGACGTCACACGGCGCATGCATGTGTGCGTGGCCACTAGGGCAGCCAACATAACAACGGAGGGTTACACAGCCGGCAAGGCAGTCATCGCCACAGCCTGAGCTCTTGAACAACAATCCTAACGCCTTGCAGCCCAATCATATCAGCACTGCTCCTGTGTGCTCAACGATCTCATGTCAAGTTGTCAACACATATTCATTGTATCGCATTGTGGCCTGGGTGTGGCCACGAATATGTAGAAATCATAAACTGCAAAGTTGCAGCGCAAGGGCAATTGAAATCCACGTGGCCAACATGCAAAGCATTCGGAGTCAGCCAGTCTCGATGCACAGCCCAGCACGTGAGCATGCTTGTGTAGGAGGTTGCAATTGAGGTGATAAATGCTCCATGCATTAAATGTGCTCTCTAGGGTAACAAAAAGTGGCACTGATGCATAGGTGCGATGCATGCCATCATGACCTTAGGGTGCACGGATGCCAGGCGCCATGACCTGCAAGGTACATGCGTCTACCCCTCTTATGGTGGGCATGGCAGCTTTGACAGGGTTGACGGTCCCTAGGTCTCACAGGCCTGTGAGATGACCTCCCGCCGCTCATGTTGTAGACTAAATGGCGTGCCAACACACCCCCACGCTAGCTCCTCTCACTTGACGGCCGCCTCTCACCGGCTGAGTTGTAGCCATCTCCTCTTGTTGGGACACTCGGGCGGCGCAGCTTGAGCATGATGCAGTCGCACATGTCGCAGGATCGTTCTGTGACGTCAAGTACTTGGCCGGAGGATGCATGTGGTTGCATCGTGTGAGAGGTTTATCTGTGTGGGTTGGAGGAGGTGTGTGCTGATGCGCGGCTGGTGTGGGTGTGGGGCCACTTTGTTGTGATTGGTGGTTGTAGTCGGGCTCGACGTGCGCCGGATTCTATGTGCTCGATGACGTCAGTATGTTTGTGCACAACCCGTTCGGTGCTACTGCCCTCTGCAGCTCTGTCTTTGTTACACAAATGCCGACAGGTTGGGTCGCCCACATTCAGAGTTTCTGAACACGCGCCAGAACCTGTGAAACTCAGCCACAGCAGCACTGTTGGTATCTAGATCTGCTACCATGCCCTCTGCCTGCCAACGCGGTGCAGAGGGGGATGCGCTGAACACGCACACTCCAGACACAGCGACACTGCGCTGTCACTGTCTCTGCTGCCGTGCCCTCTGCCTACACACGCAGTGCAGTGCGTGTGCTGGCGGCCTTGCCTGCTTTGTGGTGGTTGCGGCTCTGGCGTGCCATGCTTCGCCGTTGCAGCGGCATGTCTGACCCATGTGTCTGCGTGTGGCCCGCCGGTGCGGGGCGACCGGGGGGATTGGGGCGGGCCTGGCTGGGCGTTTGGGGTTGCGGGTGTGGGTTTGCGGGTGCGCTGGGTGGTGTGCAGGGGCTGGGCGGGCTGGGTTGTGTTGGGGGCGGGGGGGCCGGGCCTCCCCGGGGCGGGGGGTTGTTGTCGGGGTCTCGCTGGTTCTTTGTTCGGCAGCTTTGGATGCGTGTGCTGTCGGGGCTTTTGCACTTGGATGGTTTGCGAGGTGTGGGTGGGGGTGGGCGTGTGGGTGGGCGTGTGGGTTTGGGGTGGGCGGCTTGTGTGTGTTTCGGAATGTATGTGGTTGTGTGGCCATATGGCTGTGTGGCTGTGGCCGGCGCGGGTGCTGCCGTTGCGTGGGTGTGTCGGTGTGTGCTCCGTGTGGCTCGTTACGTGTGGCTCGTTGCGTGGCGTGGGTTCCTCTGGTTGTTGCTCGCGGTGCTACCTGCCTTGCTTGCTTTGTCCTTGTAACACACGCAGTGCGGAGGGGGGTGTGCTGAACACGCACGCTCCAGGCACAGCAGCACTGTGCTGTCACTGTCTCTGCTGCCAAGCCCTCTGTCTGCACACGCAGTGCAGAGGGGAATGCGCAGAACATGCACACTCCTGAACATGCACGCTCCAGGCACAGCAGCACTGTGCTGTCACTGTCTCTGCTGCCAAGCCCTCTGTCTGCACACGCAGTGCAAAGGGGAATGCGCAGAACATGCACACTCCTGAACATGCACGCTCCAGGCACAGCAGCACTGTGCTGTCACTGTCTCTGCTGCCAAGCCCTCTGTCTGCACATGCAGTGCAGAGGGGAATGCGCAGAACATGCACACTCCTGAACATGCACGCTCCAGGCACAGCAGCACTGTGCTATCACTGTCTCTGCTGCCAAGCCCTCTGTCTGCACACGCAGTGCAGAGGGGGATGCGCTGATTCAATAAAGCATATCTGTCTGCTAAGGGGTGTTGTCATTACGTGGCGCTCTCCGCACACCCCTCCAAGACAGGTCTGGACTGTCTAGGAATTGCAGCTACAGGGAATATAGCCAACGACACGGCCACAAGCTTGACAGACTGCAGCAGCTACCCGGATTACGGATGCTTGAAAGATGCAGCGCCCAACGGCGCAAGGCGGGCGGCATGATGATCAGGATGTGTGCGTGTTTTCGTGGCACCGCACCGCACAAAATACTTCGCCCATATCACAACGTTAAAAAAAACGTTAAAATTATCAATCAATCGTATGAAGCATACACTGATCTGGAGAGGGCCGCTTCCCCCAGTGCACAGGCGCCGGGGTCGCTGATCGATGCTCAGGTCACACACATCAGCACATGCATCTACCTACTATGTAGCAGTAATGGCAATAGGACCGTCCTTCGAAAACTATGATGTTGCGGTATCAGCACGTTTGGCCTGTCGCGTGGGAGATATTCACGGTCGCATTTGGAACGTCTCGAACAGGCGAGGGGTCACGTTCTCGAAAAATACCTTCAACAGTCTACATGTCACAGATGCCGGCATCGATACTTTATGCAGATGCAGTGATCAGCATTGTACACTGGTACACAAGGATCTTCCTGAACTTCCATGTGAATGTCCAAGTCGCAGCTACGTTTTGCCCCGCTCGTCACTGGCACCCGCTTCAGCTATGCAAGGTCGATGTCCAACAATATATCACAAACCAGCCTGGAGAAAGGCAGTGCTGTGGTATGCAAGATTGTGGGCTGTCCAGAGACTCGGCGCTCTCAGAGTCAGCAGCGCCCAGTCGCGCCCTTGTGCGTGAGCCGCATCAGCATCCACAAGCCACATCACGTTGCACAAATGGTCCAATTCAGTTGGCGTAGTCTGAATTACGAAAACTTGACGGCTACAGTGTTCGCGATGCTCCTCAGCCGTCCGTGGCGACTCCTCAGTGTGTAACCAGTGTGGCACACCATGGGAGAAGACGCGCATCTCCAGAGCCTGCGTCGAACCTAAAGGTGCCTCTCTGAACTCTTATACAAGATCATGCCTGCAGTTGGCGGGCTGTATGTAAGCACCATACCAGCGCCGGCCGCACTAGTCGAGCTCAACGACAGCACCAGTGGCATGGAGTCCGTACACCGCAAGAACCCGAACTAAGCATCTCATACATTTAAACAGTATTATTTAAAGCCATTGCAGCCTTTTCCGTCGCAAAAGCGGTTGTTTGACGGTCCGGTCGATCCGCCCTTATTTGGGCCGCCCGTATCACATGACGAAGCATGGGTACAGACGAAAGTCTTTTTGTGGTTAGGTCAATTCGAGTTAGATCATTTGTTGCAGCACGCACCGTCTGCGGACGAACAGCGTGTCCATGCTAGGGCGAGGACACAGGTCCTAATGTCTTTGCCTGACGCGGATAGGACGACTGTCTATCGCATGTCACATCTGTGTGAAGCATGGTCTTACTTGACTGCTAAGTACAGACCTAGCACCGAAGCCGAAATCCACAGGTTGTGGAGTCGGTTCAATTCTTTATCACAGCACAACAAAGACGTTGCGACGTATTGTGGTGAAGTGATGAGTGTTTACACTCAACTGGAGGCACTAGGTGCCGATGTGGGCCAGCGATGGCTTCGCTTGAAACTTTTAGAAGTGGGGGAGGAGTTCAATGCCGTGCGCGGCGAAGTACAACACTCCTCCCCCCATGTAATTATATCACGTTTAACTGAGCACGCTGACTTGCTCAAACAACAGCGGCAGCTGCAGGCTAGGTCTGGGGCGCCCGCGGGCAAACCAGGCTGGCGCAAGCAGGCCCGTGGTGATGGTCCTGTGGTCGCCGCTCTCGCGGCTGGCCAGGCTCCTCGCGAGGAGACCAGGACCTGTTTCTTCTGCAAGAAGAAGGGACACTTGCGTGCGAACTGCCCCCAACGCAAACAGGCTGCGGCCAAAGATGTTGCACTATTGAGATGCCTGAAAAGTATCCCCAACCAGACGCGTCTCTGCCGTGGAACATCATTGTAGATAGTGGGTCGGACATGCATATCGTAAGCAATCGTGAAATGTTCACTGAGTACGGCCCGTGTCAGAAAGTTGCCAATCTCGCGGGACCAGGGCAGCTCTCTATCATGGGTAGGGGAACCATTTTGGTGAACCTGGGTACTTATGTAGACAAGTGTGGGAACAAGCATCCGATGTGGAAATCCCTGGTGTTTACTACGCGCCTGAATGTCCGTACAACTTGCTCAGTACGATGGGTCTCAGACATGAGCAAATGTTCCTAGATACACGTAGAAATGTGTTGTATGTGCCTGGTCTGGGTGATATGGCTACCGACGTAGAGGATGACGTCAAGTACCAGGAACTTGATGTAGATGGTCAACCTGTTTTTGCGTTTAAGATGGCAGTAGAGACCAAACCTATTCTCGTCGGTGCGCCGGTCAATAGGGGGGTGGTCTGGTCAAACCAGAGCAGCCCAACCTCAGTTATTGAGGACCAACAGCAGTGGCATCATGTGGCGGTCGCGGCCGTTGACCTGCAGCGACCCAATGCTGGGGGAGCTGAGGTCCCACATGACGCATACTTGCTGGAACCTGCTTTTCTTGCGCATTTGTCTTTTCACCAGTCAACGTGGGTCCTGAAGCGTATGCAAGCCAACACTGAGTTCTATGGTGATTTAAATTTAAAAGTTGATTCCGAGCCAATGGGGAATCGTTGTCATGGCTGCAGAATTGGCAAAGTGCCTGCGGGCAAATTTTCCGCCAATGATCGTGAGCTCATGGGCCAGGCCAAGTTCCCTGGTGAGCAACTGCATGCCGATCTAGCTGGTCCTGTCTCTCCGGTAGGAATTGGTGGTGTGAAATATGTTTTGTTTGTGATGTGTGCCTTTACCCGCTATACTTTCGTGGTCGGTCTGCGCAAAAAGAGTGAGGCTGCGGCCATGATCTCTTATATTATTGAACGCATTCGGGTGAATGTGGTGAAGCCAGGTGAACCGGGTGTGCGCATCCTACACACCGACAAAGGGGGAGGGTTCATGGTCGAGGCCTTAAAACTCTACCTCCAGCGTCGTGGCATCACTCACCGCTTGACCCCCACAGCCGCTCATCGCTGTAATGGCATGATCGAGCGGAGGATCGGAGTTGCTTTTGAGTCACTCCGTGCTGTGCTGCTCGCGAGCGGCCTGCCTCTGTTCCTGTGGATAGAATGCCTCGCCAGTGTTGTACATGGTCACAATCTCACGCCATCCTCGGCGCTGTACCATGACAAATTGGCGAGTATCCTCAAGTCCCAAAAGGTCAGCATGCTGTCAACACATCTGCGGATGTTGACGAAGCTGAACGGAGCTTGGGGAAGGGCAAGCGCATGAAAAAGGCCGAGCGCGATAAGTTGAGGGAGGAGGAAAAACGCAAGTACAAGTTGCTTGCGACGACAGAGTTAGATGAGTTTTTAGTGCGGTCTTGTGATAAGGACATCATTCCTTATATGTCTTTTTTCAGAGACACCTCCGTTGAGGTGTTCCAAGATCTGCTGCGGCAGCAGCGTCCGTGGGGGGTTGAGGTGTATGCATACCCTAGGGATGACAAGCTGCGGAAGTTGTCCCCCCGGGGTGTGCCTGCATACTGGGTCGGGGCTGGTCTGGGCCCCAGCATGCAGCGTGTGTACGCCCGGGATGTTCCTGGGGGTAGGGTTTTTGTTGTGCGTCAGGTCATGTGCACTGCGGATCAGATGATCCGGCACGTACGCAAGTACGATGCGTCCGCCGTTGTGGACAAGAGGGAACCTGAAGAGTTTGCGAACTCATATACGGTTGCCTTCGAGGGGGACGATGAGAATGAGCGTGTGACTGATGCTGATGTCCCTCCTTTCGCGGCAGAGCACACATATGATGGGGGAGTGTTGCGCCGTCTGCGTGACCAGCTTCACACCCCCCCTGGTCATGGTAGGGTTCCTGTCATGGAAATGACATTCCGGCAGGACAACCCTGAGCCCAATCCTACTGTGTACTCTCCACGATTTGGAGCTGGCTCTTCTGCGGAGATTATCCGACGCGACCCTGCTAGGGCAACGCCGGAAATAGCCAGAGCAGCTTTGCATCGCACGCGTGCGACATCCAGAGCTGCTGCTCACCCTGACGTCCGTGTCCCCCCTCGTGTGCGCGGCGAAGTGCATCACCCTGTCGCCACGCCCTCCCGCACTGCGCAATATGTTGTTACGCGCAACGCTGTGTTGCACGACCCTGGTGTAGAAGTTGCGTTACCTGTTCACGTGTCTGTCAGTGCGTCTGATGACGACATGGAGGAGGATGACGACGGTCCTGGCGTCTATGACGATGACGATGAACAGCGCATGGACTACACCGTCTCAGATGATGAAAGAGCTGCGGCTCATCAGAATCTGGAGGCTCAGCGGGTCCGTTCCGGGAGTAATTCGGCAGCGGCCTCAGCATCTGGCGCGGGGGCAGTTGCTCAGCCCTTGCGAGGAGCTGAGGCGCCGAGGCCCTTCTGGGAGGATGAGCCAGATGAGGTGGAGACCGGGTCCGAATTAGGGGGAGAGGATCCGGACCCCTCAGCCGCAGTTGGGGTTGATTTGCCTGACGAGGTGAGGGCCATTCCAGCCGCCTTGCCTCGCATAAAAATCAATCCTCTTGTACGCAGACGCCTTGTTCCATTGGCTGCGGATGTAGCAGCTGTGCATATGCATGAGCCTGCGGGCTCTGACATTGCTAGTAGTGAGACAGTTGTAGCTGCTATTGATGTTTCAGACTGCAACCAGGACACATCAGCCGCGGCTGACTGTGGAGTGTCCTGTGCAGGCCTGAAGCCTCAGCATGTGGAGTCTGGCGAGCAGCAGAATGTTCAGCGTCGTGGGTCGCGCAGAGCAGCTGCCGCCAGGAAGCAGAAGCCCTCCGACCCTGATATGCCTTCTTTGAAGGAAGCGCTCGCGAGTGCTGACAGGGATGCATGGCTGCGTGCCATGCAGGAGGAGGTAGATGCACTGGGTGAGCACGGAACCTTCGGGTTGTGCTATCTGCCTGCGGGCAAACGGGCTATCTCGGGCAAATGGGTGCTTAAGATTAAGTGTGGGCCTGCGGGGGAGATTCAGCGCTATAAGGCACGTTATGTAGCGCGTGGTTTTTCTCAGGTAGAAGGGATTGACTTCTTTGAGACTTGGTCTCATGTTGGTAGTTATGCGACACTGCGTGTGTTGCTGTCAGTTGCTGCTCAGGAAGACTTAGAGATTAGACACATAGATATTCAGTGTGCTTTTCTGAATGGTGAGCTGGAGGAGGAAGTGTTCGTTGAACAGCCCCCGTTCTTCACTGACGGGACAGCAAATGTATGGCGATTGCATAAAACCTTGTATGGCCTGAAGCAAGCCGCTCGCGAGTGGCATAAAGCTTTAATCAAGATCTTAGCTGAGATGGGATTTGTGTGCGCACAAAGTGATCCCGGACTATATGTTAGAACATCTGGTCGTTGCTTCATTTTCTTATGGGTTGATGACTTGTTCATTTTCAGCAGCTCTGCGGGGCTGCAAGAACTTGTCGATATCATTCTCACGAAATTCGAAGGCAGAGACCTAGGCGAACTTGCATGGGCACTTGGCACAGAGATCATGCGTGATCGCAAGGCCAAAACAATCATCATGACACAACGATACAAAATCCAGAACTTGCTTGAAAAGTACAGTATGTCTGACTGTCGCAAATCTCCCACTCCATTAGTGGCGCGGCAACAACTAAGGAGTGTGAAAGAGCATCCTGACCTGGAGAAAGCCAGTGCTGCTGAGCATTCCAGGTTCATGAGTGATGTAGGGAGCATCCAATATATTGCAGGAGTGACACGACCTGACCTGAGTTATGTGGCACATGCCCTGGCCCGGCACATGTCTAGTAGTCTGAAGGAACATTGGTCTGCCGTGCAACATGTTCTGAGATACCTGCAGTCCACAAAGAAATTAGGAATAAAATTTGTAGGCTCTGAGGGACACGGGTGTTTATTAGAAGCTTTTTCAGATGCAGATTTTGCGAACTCTGCTGATCTGAAAAGCGTGTCTGGTTTGATTATTCGGGTGTATGGGAACTGTGTTCTCTGGCGTTCGAAGAAAGCAGAGTATAGTGGCTGGGGACACAACAGAGGCTGAACTCATTGCGATGAGTGCAACAGCCAACGAGTTAATGTGGGTGAAGCAATTGCTTCTTGATTTGAAACTCGTTCCGCATAAGCCGACTCTGTGGGGTGACGATAAGAGTGCCAATATCTTGGCTGTGAATGCTGTGTCCACTGACAGATCCAAGCACATTCGTGTGCGGCACTTGCGAGTGCGGGAATATGTCCAGATGGATGAACTTAAGGTAGCATGGGTAGGCACTGTTGATCAGTTAGCGGACGTGTTTACTAAAGTGCTGCCCGGACCTGCTTTGCTAGAAGTTCGTAATAAACTCCAGCTAGTGGAGACTAAGCGGGTTTATGGGGGAGTGTCACAATGCATGCGCCTGCGGGCAGCAGCGTGGTGACAGGTGCACCCATGCACGGGCGATCCTGCGGATCCAGTGTAGGGGTAAGCCGCCAGCCGGGATTGTCTCGATGTATTGAGAGAGATCGTGCGAGGGTTTCCCGCCGTAACCTTGAGTGTTCAGTGTGCATATAAGCATGTGCACACTGAGATCTGTAACCATTCTTATCACTGTTTCACGGTACTAGCTGTATCCTGATTCTTCCCCGCATTCCTCGGTTCTACCTCTGTGCGCAGCAGGTATGGAATGCTGGTTGCCTGACTTGACCTGAGACTGCGCGTCTGACCTGCAGATGAGTGACTCTCTGACACTGGGTCACCGCAGGCTCCCGAGAGGACAGAATCCTGCGGCCAGAGCGCTGTCGGGACCACGGTGGCGGCCCGCCTGGCACCAGCCCCCGACAGCCCCCGGGACGATGACACAGCCGAACGTGCAGTGGCGGCAACACCGCCAGCGGCTCTGCCGGATCGACAGGAGTGCGCGGTACCCAAGGCAAAGGGGGCTGCTGCTTCTGGGCGTGCAATGATGCACCCAGCCCAGCCCAGGCGGTTCAGCCGCGGCGCAGTACTGGCTGCGGCCGCCCAGGACCCTCCTGGGCCCAAACCGGCGTCGCCGCGCCAGGTAGCCAGTGTCGCTGGGCCGATGGAGGTGGACACCCCAGACGGTTGGGTAGGCGCAGCTCGCCCACCCGCTGCGGGCCTGGTAGCCGGTGCCGCTGGGCCGATGGAGGTGGACACCCCAGACGGTGGGGAAGGCGCAGCTCGCCCACCCGCTTCGGGCCAGATAGCCGGTGGCACTGTGCCGCTGGAGGTGGACACCCCAGACGGTGGGGATGACGCAGCTCACCGACCCGCCGTGGGCAAGGGGTTCTTGTCCCCAAAGAGCTTGCTGCCACCGGAGGGCGGGGGAGGGAGACAGCCAATGAACCGGGCTCCGGAGAGGTCGGATGCCCGCCCGCTGAAGCGGTTGGCCGCGGAAATGTCGCACGTGGCCCCCACGGGGAACCTCCTCCGCGGCCAGAAGCTCGGCGTGGATGACGTGGAGTGTCCAGCAGGCAGCACTAAAGTGAGGAGTGTTGAAGTCCACCTGGCAGATTTCGGTAGCACGCAAGTGACGGTCGATGTGGCTGTCGACCACTTCCGGGAGTTCTGGGTGACAGAGTGGTTCAGCTCCACCCCGGTGCAGTATGCGGTAGTGAAGGCGGCTGTCCTAGCCGGGCCGGGGGTCATTGCGGTCCCGTCATACCACATCGCAGGACTGGTCACCCGTGACCCTAGCAGCGACCCTGAGGCCCGTAGAATGCTGATGCACCTCGCCAAGTGGCTGAAGAGGGCGGACGCACTAAACTCAAGGTGTCTCCTCATCCCGGTGCCAACGGGGAAGCACTGGGCACTTGCAGTGGTGTACTCACCAAGTGCGACTTCCAGTACCATCGTATGCACTTGTAACTGTGCATGTGAACACCCCCCCAAAAACCCCCCAATTTCCCCACCTTCCCCCATTTGTGCCGTATGACACAGTGCCGCTGTCTACACTCTAACCACCCCTACATGCAGGGCTCTTGCTGCTTGGGAAGTGCCCCGTCATGAGCTGGTTCGATTCACTCGCCGACGCGTCGGCGTCAGCACCAACTGCCCTCACAGACGTGATGAGTGTGGCGCTGTGTCAGGGCCTTACCGGGGTACCCCCCCTTACTGAGCTGCCCGAGGGGTTCTCTACACCTGGTCGACAGAAGTTCCAGCCGAAGCGCGGAGCCAAACAAGGTGCCCTGCCACCGTTGAAGCCGAAGTACCGCATCAAGTTACGCGTGGTAAGTCTCATCTGTGTGTCACATCGCTGTAGCCGTCAGTTGCGCCGCATCACAGTGTGGCGGACGAGCACTGCCAGCCACAAGTGGGGCCTCTGAACAAAGGCGGGGTGTGCAGGTGAAAGGTGTTCCTGAACAGCGGAATACCTTTGACTGCGGGGTCCACACCTGCCTGATGGCAGAGGCTGTGGGTGACGCCATTAAACAGTGCGACCAGGGTCGCCAGAACATGGTAGTATTGTCCACCAGCGATGGGTCCGCCGTGGATAGGGGGGCTGTCAGCCGGCTGAAGCTGTTGAAGGCGGAGCATGTAGTGATATACCGAGTCCTCATGGCACGGGCACTCTTACAGGAATGGGAGAATAAGGGGCGTGCAGGCGATTTCGTTGGTCGCCTAGGCTCAGAGGAGGCCCGACGTATCTTAATTGATGCCAGGTGGGATGTGAACCTGACGGAGCCTATCTGCCCGGACCTCACGGAAGAGGAACTACGGTACCGCTCCAGCCACCAATTGCCTCCCACAGTGCAATGCATGTACGTTGCGCGTGTCCATGTCCAGGCACTGTCGGTAGTTGGCATGTCTTCTGACGCGGGAGCATCTGTCTGCAGGCATTGGTTCAGGACGACATTGTGGACTGATATTGTCCCCAGTCACTAGAAGAATGGCGACACGGTGAATCGGAGAGCTGACGTAGTGCGTGCGGAGGGGCAGTTGGAGAGCCTTCGGAGAATCGGTGGAGGCCGGACGTAGGTTGCACGGACTATCGGGGCAATGTTGCGGAGGTGGGCAGGATGTTCCGTTTCCCGTCCGGTGAGTCACAGGGCAACGCTCGTTGCCTTCAGCCTCTCCGTCGGAGCTCCATTGGACGTTGAACGGAGGAAATCACGGATCCGTTGGCCGTCCGACGGACGGAGAACGGAGGTTTGCATAAACTGCCTGATCCGGTCCGCATACGTATGGCGTCCGACAGGGGGCGACGGACAGCAAGGGCTGGGCCGTAGTCCATGGTGATTTCTGACGTGCGGCTTGTGAGGCATGTCAAAATGTCAGGCATGTCACGAATGGTTCGTTACTCGTGGACACTGATACATTCGTGACTCGACCCGTGCACTTGTAGACACGCAGCAATGAGTCGCCAAGAGCGTGCTGGGCGTGAGTTGCATCAATTGACATGTACATGGTGTTGTGTTCGGCGTGCACGCATGCGCACGTGCACGTGCTTTGATTGGGAATCCAGTGTTGACCATTTGGGGAACGTGAATACGGGACTGGAATTGGCTGCTTGCCTGAATCAGTGATGTGTGTGCTTACATTGCCTGCACTTCCCACATTCAGAGCAAACATTCTCAGTCAGTCAGAGCAAACATTCTCTCCTACAGGGACACTCAACATCCCGTAACACGATATGCACCCCACCGGGAAAAGGCTCTATGGTGGACGATCAACAAATATTGCCCGAAGTGACTTCGCTACTTGTAAAGCAGTAAGGAGTCTTGGATCTTAACCAACTCCGCCTGCAGGCATGACCAGATGCATGAGTCAGGGGCAATCATCCGTGTCTCCCAGACCACCTGGGATCCATTCGTCGTATGGGTTAATCATATGCAAGCATTGATTTAATACAGACTTTGGTGTTAAATGTAGTATCAACTGTATCGAATCAAGATTGACGTACCGTGAATAGCGCAATATCAGCTTTTAGTTTCTGCACTTCCGGTTTCTTGCTCGTGGGCCGATATGCCGCCAGCCGAGTCTCGTACTCCATAATCTTTGTCTTCAACTCATCACGTGCTTCTTCGTCAGCTTTCTTGTCGGCCTTGGCCTTTCGCCTCGCGATCGCGGCTTGAGTCTTCTGCATCGCGCAAGAGCTCTTCCAGCTGGCAGGGTACTGGATGAGGCAATAACCCGCGGACAGAGATCTCAGACACAAGCAGTTAGCTGGAGAAGCCGTACCGGTGCCACGGCTTGCACTTCCATCTCCGGTGAGGGGCTGCGTGCGTCCGCAGGCTGAACAGGTTCGGCCTCTTCATCCGACGCGGCGGGATCTGCCTCGTCCGCTTCCGGCTGCTGTTCACTTTTATCATGAACGGGTTGGTCTGCCCTTGATCGTCGCAGGAGTGCTCGTGGTGGGGATGGCAGATCGTCGAGCACCTTGCGCCGTCCTGTGTTGGGATGACCTCCTTGTCTCGATGCCTTGTTCGCGGTAGGTGCCTGCAGGCGCGCCTGCTTGTCTCGGTCGATGTCACAGGTAGAACACATTAGTGGCGTAGTCAGTACAGGGTGTCAGGTGGAAGTACCTTCCCAGTCTTTCTTGGTCTCTTGCCCGGCTTCATGGGCGAGTCTGCGGTCCCTTCGAAATCGCGTCGGGCCCCAGTGATTGCCATGAGATTTTCGCACACATACACGCCGTCCTCCATTGCCCATGCCTCGGGCGTTTTCAAGGGTTCGTGGTCTATTGGGGTCCGGTCTCCGCTAAAGGTGAACTGCACAGGCTCTTGGTACGTCGCGTGCTGTGCAATACAATGCATGACGCGCTGGAGTAGCCATTCGGCGAATGGCTACTCCAGCCGCGTGCAGTGCAAGACAATGCATGACACCGCACCGAGTGGCCACTCGGCGAATGGCTACTCCAGCCGCGTGCAGTGCAAGACAATGCATGAAACCGCACCGAGTGGCCATTCGGCGAATGGCTACTCCAGCCGCGTGCAGTGCAATACAATGCATGACACCGCACCGAGTGGCCACTCGGCGAATGGCTACTCCAGCCCCTACCAAGGAGAAGGACGTACCTTGGATTCCGCAGCCTTGTGCAGTGCCGCGAGCAGATGGGGCTCTTTACGATACGATTCCTTCCTTCGCATCGCCACGTTGTGGTCATACGCCCGTCCCGGAAACTTCCTGCACACTCGGTAAACGCCCCTCAGGCTGCCCATATCGGGCCCGGGTCGCAACACCACAGCTGCGTCAAAACAAGTTGAAAACTTAAGCGTCGAAAACTTAAGCATTAAGCTGCGCAGCGCACTGTTTGTTCTTGTTGCTGAGACAGCCAATCTGACTGTAGAAAGCGCTGCTGATATTCCTCGCAGCGACGTAAGCAGGGCCAGTTTTTCCGTCCTGTACAGAAGATCTGTCAGTAAATACTGCACGCATGTATTATCACGGACAGGATTCAGGAGCTCGCACAATAGGTCGGCAGCCACAGGTGCTGGAGGGCTGACCGCGGACGACATGTTCCAAGCACGTTGTTATTCTGACATGGCTGTCGCACCCCTGCTGCTGCTTTCCTCAGCGCGTCCGCGTAACCTTTCGTCAGCATGCTGCCTGGGTACATCTTCTCGTCTGCTGGGGCGTCCTCGTTGACGAGTGCAGCCACCAGCTTTCCTTGTTTGTCAGCCTCCGCCATGCGAGCGACTTTTTTCTCCATCCCTGCCGTCCACATCAGCACCCCATCCTTCATGCGCTTCCACTTCTCGTCATCCTCGCCCGCAACCGTGGCGGTGGAACAGGCAGTGCCCTGCGCTGTCGGCGTTGCTGCAAAGCTCCCTCTCCCTTTCCCCAGCGGCTTCACGAGCACGGGCGACACAAGCACACCGGCTATGGTGCCTTTCTTGAAGAAGTACAACACGCAAGTCTTCAGTTTCTCTTGACTGTCGATGTCGACGGTGCTGTCCTTGTCAACCGTCGACGCCAGAGTTAAACCGTCGTTGCCGGCGCCTCTGCTCCATACGTTGCTCACCAGCACATCGAGCATCCCTCCCCCGTCCTCTACATCCTCTACATCATCTACAACCTCTTGCTCGATCACGACCGGCGAGGCGCGATGAAATGTAAACTGGAGCTTGGTCATACTGCGGTATTCGACGTAGATGTTTAGACACTAAGAGACGCAACGGCAGTAGGTGTTATTGTGAATCAGTATCAGACATAATAGTCCTGGCGTGCTGTGCTGTGCCGCGCTTTCACTGGTAAGGCAGTCAAGCGTCGTTGCGGTGTCTGCCTTTGAATACCGGTCTGCCTCGATATCCCGGCGCACGTCCCGTCGCCGTGGCGGCCAGGCGTTCTGTGTACGTGTCGCTGTACTCTTTCGACCTGAATGCGGTTGTCCTCACAGTAGGTGCCAGAGACTCAGGTAGCCTTTCCACCCCTTTCTGCCGGCCGCTGGAGATGGCCGCATCCAGAAGGACGAGGGATGAGGTCGATGCCTTGATGGGAGACATTAACTGTAAGCGTCTACTCCGTCCAGAGCGTGTGGGGAAGGAGACACTTAAATTCCAGTGTCAAGCCTGTGGTGAGAAGTTCGTCAGACATACCACCGCTCAAAACCACTATGAGCCTTGCCAAAAGCGCTTGAGGAGGGCCCCCGCGGCCCGTGCCAAGGGAGCCGCTGGTGGCCACGATGGGGCAGGTCCATCCTCGCGGCCACCTACGCCATTCTCCTCCGCTACCCTTGGGGCTGACGTCAGCGGGGTTCCCGATGGGGCTGGCCCCTCTTCGCCACAGCCCATACCCCCTGCGCTGGCTTGCCACCCCAACCATCCCGCCAACTCTGACGACCTTTTCGCTGTGCGAACCCCTCCATGCATCCCGGCGCTCTAGGCCCGCGTGCCTTGCCTGCTGTTGTATGGTCTGACAGTGACTGATGTGGCCCATGTGTGGGCCCGCTGTGGACCCAGGCCGGGCGGTGCGGCTGCCCATACCTGCATCTGCAGCTACTGCACTAATTCGCGTGATTTTACAGCTGCCCCCACCCTCCGACATCGACGAGGCCGAGTACCCCGCCCGGGATACAGACTCGGACTCCTACTTCTCAGACGCTTCCTCCATCCCCTCCTCGTCCGAATCAGAATACAGCACGGACGGGTCCGAGGTGTGGCAACTTTAACATCGGGGCATGTTACGTCGTGTCTCCCCTGGCGTGCTGATTTCCCAGGTCGCATGTGTATCCCTCTTGCAGGACGATGACGTCGACAGCCCCCCCCCAACCACCGGGGCCCGGAAGGGCTCAGGAGCCTGGTGGCATGAGCAACGAAAGAAACACATATACACCGGGAGCGTCCTCACCGTACTTACGGTGTGCATGTGGATTGCGCAGTTGAAGAGCCTCTTTCGCATACAAGACGTGGTCGTCGATACATGGTGCAGGTTCATACATTACCTCCTGCTACCTGATGGCAACTTTTTCCCACCCTCGTTCCACCTCGTCAAGGCAGTGCTGGATGTCCCGGATGTGTCGTCCGTGACGCGGCACGTTTGTCCCCAGTGCTGGGAACTGTTTCCTGAACTTGATCCAAGTGACCATCAGCATCACTTGGAGGACACCTGTGGCACACCTGGATGTACACAGCCACGGTTCGATGTCGACCTCACGGGAAAGGGTGTCCCTGTCCGCTCTGTCTTCTACTTTGGTGAAGAGGCCTCACTGAAGGACCTCCTGCTGCAACCGGGGCTGCTGATGAGCATCCAAGAAGCCAGGGCAGCAGCGATCGAGGACAAGACCAGCTTCATCAACTCCCCTGCAGGAAAGGCCCTGGACGAAGCATATGGGAACAAGATTACAAACCCAGAGGCCGGGGAAGTCGTTCTGCTGTTCGGTCTCGGTGTGTTCAGCCCTCCCCATCTCTGTCGCTCTGCTTTCTGGAAAACGCAGTGAATTGTGTCCCTTGGTTGCCTCACCACTCACTTGCAGGGGGGGATGCTGCACAACTGTATGTCAACAAACAGCACGGCGTCACGATCTGGGGGATCCGCCTGCTTGATCTCCCGCCCCATCTCGCATGTACTAACGAGGCCTGGATTCCCCTTGGTGTGGTGGAGGGTCCATCCGAGCCGACATGCATGGCCAGCATTCTGGAGTCCGTGGTGGCGTTCTTCAAGAAGCATGATCGGGGCGCGCACTCACCTTGCCTGCCTGGCCACTGGCGCGTGATGTGTACAGTTCCCGATCACGTAGTGTCTGGCCCCCGCACCATGTGATGGCTTGAATGCAGGAGCTGGGGGTGAGGCACTCAAAATCACACTGCCAGGGGGCGAGGTACTGTCCGTTTGGCCGGTGCTCTGCTGTGTGGAGGGGGATATCCCCTGGCTGGAGAAGCTTACTAACAGCATCGGTCATACGGCCAAGAGGGCATGTTTCAGATGCGCACAGAACGGCGTGTGGGTGTTCGCCGCCAACACTGTGAGGTGCGTAGTGTCTGCGTCCAGGCACATCCCACACCTGCCTGTCTTGGCCCTAACGTTTTCTTCCAACCACTCCTCACCTGCGTGCAGGTGGCTTGGACACCATCGCCCTCTACAGCAGCCCGCCCCCTGCTATGTCAACGGGCCTCTGAAGGGGAAAACTCTCACTCCAGAGGAGGAAGCTGCAGCATCGACGGCAACCCCGCGGATGGTGGCCGGGAGTGTGCAACCCGACGCAGGGGGCATCCCCCCGCGGACTGCGTGGACTGAACCGCAGCCGGTGCCACCGAGTTCATGGATGTCAGACAACCGACTGAAGTACTCGGCAGCGGAGATCATGGCCAGGGGCAGGAAGGGCGACAAGATCGACGCCCAGGTGCAGCTTCGTATGCTCGGTCCCTATTCCCCATTCCCGGACTACTGCATTGATCGCTCTGTGGCCACTCCATCTCGATGTTCACCATACTGTCGCCAACAGGACCTGAAAGCCGTCTGACCAATGCCACTAGCAGGTGGCGCAGACGGAGTGCCATTGCACCCCCGCAGGAATTCCCAATGCCTGGGTGGGCGTTCAGGTGCATACTCCGACCTGGGATCGATTCCGCAAAAAAGACACGCCGGAGTTAAGGGCTAAGCTCGCCAAGGATGAGTACAAGCTATTGGGTGTGAAAGGGTCCCCGCTGTTCAGCATCCTCTCCTACTTCAAGTTCGCCCTGCACCCTCTGCCGCATGCTGCTCCCTGCCTTGCCTTCGAGTCAATTTTGTGCACCCCATCATGCGTCGCGTGCAGCCCCTGTCATTTTTTCCGGCTTGGAGTGGCGCACGTCTTCCTGCTTGGAGTTCTGATGGACTTCTGGAACCAGTGGCTCCCTCCCCTAGGCAGGAAGAAATCCAAGAAGGCGCCCCCGACAGGGCCCTGCGCCCTGTACCGGTTGCCGGAGGATGTTGTCAAGGCGATCGCCGCCAGAGCTCCCCATATAATGCAGACGTCTCTTTTCAAGAAAGTGTACACTGACATCACCAAGTGCGTCACCTATGCCGTCAGTTCCTAGGCTGTGCCGACACTTCCCCTGCCTGTGGAGGGGCCCACCTGTAGCCGGTCATCGCCGTGTCATCACATCTGCATGAATCACTTGACGGAAGGGTCTCCTGCAGGCACCGCAGTCGGTGGCTCATGGAGGACTGGCTGCCCTTTACTGAGACATTCTCCCTGTACCTCCTACACAATCTCCCGTGGAAGCCGTCCGAGTTGCCAATTCGGAAAGTGTTTGAGCAGATGTGGGGGCTCCTGCGATCAGGGGCCCTGTATTTCCTCAGATATGAATCGGGGCAGCACACACCAGCCCGGATCACACAGGCCCAGGGGACGCTGCTGCAGTACGCCAAACTCGCGGAGGAGACGTTCGAGGGAGCTGCTATCAGTACCTACAAGCTGCATCTGGCGGCTTGTCACCTCCCTGATCAGGTGAGGTGTTGCGGTGCAGCCTTCTTCAGTCTCGAATTCTGGATAGAGCGGATGGTCCAGCTGCTGAAGAGGCTGATCAAGTACCGTTCCACTCGTTGTCCAGAGCAGGTGTATGTGAACGATGAATTGCTTCGTCGAACTTGCATGCGGTTACTGCACGATGCTGACACAGTGAATGCAGCCATGACAACTCTGTCGGATGCCATTGCCACCGAAAAACGCCGGAGGGCGCGAACGCGCAGTGGCAGGTCAGCACCCGAGCAATCTCTTGATATTGACCGGGTTACCGGCCGCGTGCATGGTGCTGGCAGGGAGCTGTCTCTTTCGGAGTCAGCCGAGGTGCTCCCTCTGGACTTCAACGAAGGGGCCATTTCCGGGCTGCCGTACCTCCTCCTCCACCAAGACTCCCTCCAGGAAGAGGGCTGGCCTACGCACCGTCGCCTGGGGGCGGGCAATGCCCGCCGGGTGGCTGTCACCCGGGCTATCGGGTTGCCGGTGAGAGGTTCTGTAGATGAAAGTCGCAAGGAGGGCACAGTGACCCTGTGCAAATTCCAACGGGTACAGTCCCGCGTGGGGGACGTCTTCAGCAGTGCACAACAGTCAACACAGGGTAAGAAGGATAATAAGTGGTGCCTCGTGAAGTACCTTATTGAGGGGGGTCGGGGAGAGGGCGGAGGGACAGTGACGTACTACGTAGGGGAGCTGCAGTACTTGATGCGGGCGACGTTGCAGCCCCGGGACGGGGTCACCTGCGTGTCATGTGTGCACGAGCCCGACCCCTTGTATCTGGGGGTTGCCGACCTGTATAGGAGTACGGAGCCAGTCACACCCGGAGCCCGCGCGCCGGACCCCGTGTTGGGGCGGCCCCCCGAGTTTTTTTGTGTGGCGGGTGCACACCGTGGGTCCAGGGCGTATGAAGGCAGATACGTAATAGACGTGGATGCTGTGCCCTGCCAACTAGTCCCCGTCAGAAGTAGTGTACAATGTGTGCAGTATTGGGCGACTGCCAATAAGGCTTCTGGCCGCACGGTGTGAAGGACCCTTGCTGTCAT
>JALAAN010000013.1:0-56702 GCA_023078555.1 Ulva prolifera
CGTGGAGTCAAGTCAGCGGAGTGGAGTCAAATCCGTGGAGTCAAGTCCTTGGAGTGAAGTCAGCGGAGTAGAGTTAAGTGTAAGGAGTGGAGTGAAGTCCGTGGAGTCAAGTCCGTGGATTGGAGTCAAATCCACGGAGTCAAGTCGGTGGAGTCAAGTCAGCGGATTGGAGTCAAATCCGTGGAGTCAAGTCCTTGGAGTCAAGTCCGTGGAGTGGAGTCAAGTCCGTGGAGTCAAGTCAGCAGAGTGGAGTGCAGTGCGTGGAGTCAAGTCCGTGGAGTGGAGTCAAGTCCGTGGAGTCAAGTCAGCGGAGTGGAATGAAGTCCGTGGAGTCAAGTCCGTGGAGTGGAGTCAAGTCCGTGGAGTCAAGTCAGCGGAGTGGAGTCAAATCCGTGGAGTCAAGTCCTTGGAGTCAAGTCCGTGGAGTAGATTCAAGTCCGTGGAGTCAAGTCAGCAGAGTGGAGTGCAGTGCGTGGAGTCAAGTCCGTGGAGTGGAGTCAAGTCCACGGAGGCAAGTCCGCGAAGTCAAGTCAGCAGAGTAGAGTTAAGTCTACGGAGTGGAGTGAAGACCGTGGAGTCAAGTCTGTGGACTGGAGTCAAATCCACGGAGTCAAGTATGTGGAGTCAATTCAGCGGAGTGGAGTGAAGTCCGTGGAGTCAAGTCCGTGGATTGGAGTCAAATCCACGGAGTCAAGTCGGTAGAGTCAAGTCAGCGGATTGGAGTCAAATCCGTGGAGTCAAGTCCTTGGAGTCAAGTCCGTGGAGTGGAGTCAAGTCCGTGGAGTCAAGTCAGCAGAGTGGAGTGCAGTGCGTGGAGTCAAGTCCGTGGAGTGGAGTCAAGTCCGTGGAGTCAAGTCAGCGGAGTGGAGTGAAGTCCGTGGAGTCAAGTCCGTGGAGTGGAGTCAAGTCCGTGGAGTCAAGTCAGCGGAGTGGAGTCAAATCCGTGGAGTCAAGTCCTTGGAGTCAAGTCCGTGGAGTAGATTCAAGTCCGTGGAGTCAAGTCAGCAGAGTGGAGTGCAGTGCGTGGAGTCAAGTCCGTGGAGTGGAGTCAAGTCCACGGAGGCAAGTCAACAGAGTGGAGTGCAGTGCGTGGAGTCAAGTCAGCGGAGTGGAGTCAAATCCGTGGAGTCAAGTCCTTGGAGTCAAGTCCGTGGAGTAGAGTCAAGTCCGTGGAGTCAAGTCAGCGGATTGGAGTCAAATCCGTGGAGTCAAGTCCTTGGAGTCAAGTCCGTGGAGTGGAGTCAAGTCTGTGGAGTCAAGTCAGCAGAGTGGAGTGCAGTGCGTGGAGTCAAGTCCGTGGACTGGAGTCAAATCCACGGAGTCAAGTCTGTGGAGTCAATTCAGCGGAGTGGAGTCAAATCCGTTGAGTCAAGTCCTTGGAGTCAAGTATGCGGAGTAGAGTCAAGTCTAAGGAGTGGAGTGAAGTCCGTGGAGTCAAGTCAGCGGAGTCAAGTCAGTGGAGTAGAGTTAAGTCTACGGAGTGGAGTGAAGTCCGTGGAGTCAAGTCCGTGGATTGGAGTCAAATCCACGGAGTCAAGTCTGTGGATTCAAGTCAGCGGATTGGAGTCAAATCCGTGGAGTCAAGTCCTTGGAGTCAAGTCCGTGGAGTGGAGTCAAGTCCGTGGAGTCAAGTCAGCAGAGTGGAGTGCAGTGCGTGGAGTCAAGTCCGTGGAGTGGAGTCAAGTCCACGGAGGCAAGTCAACAGAGTGGAGTGCAGTGCGTGGAGTCAAGTCAGCGGAGTGGAGTCAAATCCGTGGAGTCAAGTCCTTGGAGTCAAGTCCGTGGAGTGGAGTCAAGTCCGTGGAGTCAAGTCAGCGGAGTGGAGTGAAGTACGTGGAGTCAAGTCCGTGGAGTGGAGTCAAGTCCACGGAGGCAAGTCCGCGAAGTCAAGTCAGCAGAGTAGAGTTAAGTCTACGGAGTGGAGTGAAGACCGTGGAGTCAAGTCTGTGGACTGGAGTCAAATCCACGGAGTCAAGTCTGTGGAGTCAATTCAGCGGAGTGGAGTCAAATCCGTTGAGTCAAGTCCTTGGAGTCAAGTCAGCGGAGTAGAGTCAAGTCTAAGGAGTGGAGTGAAGTCCGTGGAGTCAAGTCCGTGGATTGGAGTCAAATCCACGGAGTCAGGTCTGTGGAGTCAAGTCAGCGGAGTGGAGTCAAATCCGTGGAGTCAAGACTTTGGAGTCAAGTCCGTGGAGTGGAGTCAAGTCCGTGGAGTCAAGTCAGCGGAGTGGAGTGAAGTACGTGGAGTCAGGTCCGTGGAGTGGAGTCAAGTCCACGGAGGCAAGTCCGCGGAGTCAAGTCAGAGGAGTAGAGTTAAGTGTAAGGAGTGGAGTGAAGTCCGTGGAGTCAAGTCCGTGGAGTGGATTCAAGTCCGTGGAGTCAAGTCAGCGGAGTGGAGTGAAGTGCGTGGAGTCAAGTCCGTGGAGTGGAGTCAAGTCCGTGGAGTCAAGTCAGCGGAGTGGAGTCAAGTCCACGGAGGCAAGTCCGTGGAGTCAAGTCCGCGGAGTCAAGTCAGTGGAGTAGAGTTAAGTCTACGGAGTGGAGTGAAGTCCGTGGAGTCAAGTCCGTGGATTGGAGTCAAATCCACGGAGTCAAGTCTGTGGAGTCAAGTCAGCGGATTGGAGTCAAATCCGTGGAGTCAAGTCCTTGGAGTCAAGTCCGTGGAGTGGAGTCAAGTCCGTGGAGTCAAGTCAGCAGAGTGGAGTGAAGTGCGTGGAGTCAAGTCCGTGGAGTGGAGTCAAGTCCGTGGAGTCAAGTCAGCGGAGTGGAGTCAAATCCGTGGAGTCAAGTCCTTGGAGTGAAGTCAGCGGAGTAGAGTTAAGTGTAAGGAGTGGAGTGAAGTCCGTGGAGTCAAGTCCGTGGATTGGAGTCAAATCCACGGAGTCAAGTCGGTGGAGTCAAGTCAGCGGATTGGAGTCAAATCCGTGGAGTCAAGTCCTTGGAGTCAAGTCCGTGGAGTGGAGTCAAGTCCGTGGAGTCAAGTCAGCAGAGTGGAGTGCAGTGCGTGGAGTCAAGTCCGTGGAGTGGAGTCAAGTCCGTGGAGTCAAGTCAGCGGAGTGGAATGAAGTCCGTGGAGTCAAGTCCGTGGAGTGGAGTCAAGTCCGTGGAGTCAAGTCAGCGGAGTGGAGTCAAATCCGTGGAGTCAAGTCCTTGGAGTCAAGTCCGTGGAGTAGATTCAAGTCCGTGGAGTCAACTCAGCAGAGTGGAGTGCAGTGCGTGGAGTCAAGTCCGTGGAGTGGAGTCAAGTCCACGGAGGCAAGTCAACAGAGTGGAGTGCAGTGCGTGGAGTCAAGTCAGCGGATTGGAGTCAAATCCGTGGAGTCAAGTCCTTGGAGTCAAGTCCGTGGAGTGGAGTCAAGTCCGTGGAGTCAAGTCAGCAGAGTGGAGTGCAGTGCGTGGAGTCAAGTCCGTGGACTGGAGTCAAATCCACGGAGTCAAGTATGTGGAGTCAATTCAGCGGAGTGGAGTGAAGTCCGTGGAGTCAAGTCCGTGGATTGGAGTCAAATCCACGGAGTCAAGTCGGTAGAGTCAAGTCAGCGGATTGGAGTCAAATCCGTGGAGTCAAGTCCTTGGAGTCAAGTCCGTGGAGTGGAGTCAAGTCCGTGGAGTCAAGTCAGCAGAGTGGAGTGCAGTGCGTGGAGTCAAGTCCGTGGAGTGGAGTCAAGTCCGTGGAGTCAAGTCAGCGGAGTGGAGTGAAGTCCGTGGAGTCAAGTCCGTGGAGTGGAGTCAAGTCCGTGGAGTCAAGTCAGCGGAGTGGAGTCAAATCCGTGGAGTCAAGTCCTTGGAGTCAAGTCCGTGGAGTAGATTCAAGTCCGTGGAGTCAAGTCAGCAGAGTGGAGTGCAGTGCGTGGAGTCAAGTCCGTGGAGTGGAGTCAAGTCCACGGAGGCAAGTCAACAGAGTGGAGTGCAGTGCGTGGAGTCAAGTCAGCGGAGTGGAGTCAAATCCGTGGAGTCAAGTCCTTGGAGTCAAGTCCGTGGAGTAGAGTCAAGTCCGTGGAGTCAAGTCAGCGGATTGGAGTCAAATCCGTGGAGTCAAGTCCTTGGAGTCAAGTCCGTGGAGTGGAGTCAAGTCTGTGGAGTCAAGTCAGCAGAGTGGAGTGCAGTGCGTGGAGTCAAGTCCGTGGACTGGAGTCAAATCCACGGAGTCAAGTCTGTGGAGTCAATTCAGCGGAGTGGAGTGAAGTCCGTGGAGTCAAGTCCGTGGATTGGAGTCAAATCCACGGAGTCAAGTCTGTGGATTCAAGTCAGCGGATTGGAGTCAAATCCGTGGAGTCAAGTCCTTGGAGTCAAGTCCGTGGAGTGGAGTCAAGTCCGTGGAGTCAAGTCAGCAGAGTGGAGTGCAGTGCGTGGAGTCAAGTCCGTGGAGTGGAGTCAAGTCCACGGAGGCAAGTCAACAGAGTGGAGTGCAGTGCGTGGAGTCAAGTCAGCGGAGTGGAGTCAAATCCGTGGAGTCAAGTCCTTGGAGTCAAGTCCGTGGAGTGGAGTCAAGTCCGTGGAGTCAAGTCAGCGGAGTGGAGTGAAGTACGTGGAGTCAAGTCCGTGGAGTGGAGTCAAGTCCACGGAGGCAAGTCCGCGAAGTCAAGTCAGCAGAGTAGAGTTAAGTCTACGGAGTGGAGTGAAGACCGTGGAGTCAAGTCTGTGGACTGGAGTCAAATCCACGGAGTCAAGTCTGTGGAGTCAATTCAGCGGAGTGGAGTCAAATCCGTTGAGTCAAGTCCTTGGAGTCAAGTCAGCGGAGTAGAGTCAAGTCTAAGGAGTGGAGTGAAGTCCGTGGAGTCAAGTCCGTGGATTGGAGTCAAATCCACGGAGTCAGGTCTGTGGAGTCAAGTCAGCGGAGTGGAGTCAAATCCGTGGAGTCAAGACTTTGGAGTCAAGTCCGTGGAGTGGAGTCAAGTCCGTGGAGTCAAGTCAGCGGAGTGGAGTGAAGTACGTGGAGTCAGGTCCGTGGAGTGGAGTCAAGTCCACGGAGGCAAGTCCGCGGAGTCAAGTCAGAGGAGTAGAGTTAAGTGTAAGGAGTGGAGTGAAGTCCGTGGAGTCAAGTCCGTGGAGTGGATTCAAGTCCGTGGAGTCAAGTCAGCGGAGTGGAGTGAAGTGCGTGGAGTCAAGTCCGTGGAGTGGAGTCAAGTCCGTGGAGTCAAGTCAGCGGAGTGGAGTCAAGTCCACGGAGGCAAGTCCGTGGAGTCAAGTCCGCGGAGTCAAGTCAGTGGAGTAGAGTTAAGTCTACGGAGTGGAGTGAAGTCCGTGGAGTCAAGTCCGTGGATTGGAGTCAAATCCACGGAGTCAAGTCTGTGGAGTCAAGTCAGCGGATTGGAGTCAAATCCGTGGAGTCAAGTCCTTGGAGTCAAGTCCGTGGAGTGGAGTCAAGTCCGTGGAGTCAAGTCAGCAGAGTGGAGTGAAGTGCGTGGAGTCAAGTCCGTGGAGTGGAGTCAAGTCCGTGGAGTCAAGTCAGCGGAGTGGAGTCAAATCCGTGGAGTCAAGTCCTTGGAGTGAAGTCAGCGGAGTAGAGTTAAGTGTAAGGAGTGGAGTGAAGTCCGTGGAGTCAAGTCCGTGGATTGGAGTCAAATCCACGGAGTCAAGTCGGTGGAGTCAAGTCAGCGGATTGGAGTCAAATCCGTGGAGTCAAGTCCTTGGAGTCAAGTCCGTGGAGTGGAGTCAAGTCCGTGGAGTCAAGTCAGCAGAGTGGAGTGCAGTGCGTGGAGTCAAGTCCGTGGAGTGGAGTCAAGTCCGTGGAGTCAAGTCAGCGGAGTGGAATGAAGTCCGTGGAGTCAAGTCCGTGGAGTGGAGTCAAGTCCGTGGAGTCAAGTCAGCGGAGTGGAGTCAAATCCGTGGAGTCAAGTCCTTGGAGTCAAGTCCGTGGAGTAGATTCAAGTCCGTGGAGTCAAGTCAGCAGAGTGGAGTGCAGTGCGTGGAGTCAAGTCCGTGGAGTGGAGTCAAGTCCACGGAGGCAAGTCCGCGAAGTCAAGTCAGCAGAGTAGAGTTAAGTCTACGGAGTGGAGTGAAGACCGTGGAGTCAAGTCCGTGGACTGGAGTCAAATCCACGGAGTCAAGTCTGTGGAGTCAATTCAGCGGAGTGGAGTCAAATCCGTTGAGTCAAGTCCTTGGAGTCAAGTCAGCGGAGTAGAGTCAAGTCTAAGGAGTGGAGTGAAGTCCGTGGAGTCAAGTCCGTGGATTGGAGTCAAATCCACGGAGTCAGGTCTGTGGAGTCAAGTCAGCGGATTGGAGTCAAATCCGTGGAGTCAAGTCCTTGGAGTCAAGTCCGCGGAGTGGAGTCAACTCCGTGGAGTCAAGTCAGCAGAGTGGAGTGCAGTGCGTGGAGTCAAGTCCGTGGAGTGGAGTCAAGTCCACGGAGGCAAGTCCGCGAAGTCAAGTCAGCAGAGTAGAGTTAAGTCTACGGAGTGGAGTGAAGATCGTGGAGTCAAGTCCGTGGACTGGAGTCAAATCCACGGAGTCAAGTTTGTGGAGTCAATTCAGCGGAGTGGAGTCAAATCCGTTGAGTCAAGTCCTTGGAGTCAAGTATGCGGAGTAGAGTCAAGTCTAAGGAGTGGAGTGAAGTCCGTGGAGTCAAGTCAGCGGAGTCAAGTCAGTGGAGTAGAGTTAAGTCTACGGAGTGGAGTGAAGTCCGTGGAGTCAAGTCCGTGGATTGGAGTCAAATCCACGGAGTCAAGTCTGTGGATTCAAGTCAGCGGATTGGAGTCAAATCCGTGGAGTCAAGTCCTTGGAGTCAAGTCCGTGGAGTGGAGTCAAGTCCGTGGAGTCAAGTCAGCAGAGTGGAGTGCAGTGCGTGGAGTCAAGTCCGTGGAGTGGAGTCAAGTCCACGGAGGCAAGTCAACAGAGTGGAGTGCAGTGCGTGGAGTCAAGTCAGCGGAGTGGAGTCAAATCCGTGGAGTCAAGTCCTTGGAGTCAAGTCCGTGGATTGGAGTCAAGTCCGTGGAGTCAAGTCAGCGGAGTGGAGTGAAGTACGTGGAGTCAAGTCCGTGGAGTGGAGTCAAGTCCACGGAGGCAAGTCCGCGAAGTCAAGTCAGCAGAGTAGAGTTAAGTCTACGGAGTGGAGTGAAGACCGTGGAGTCAAGTCCGTGGACTGGAGTCAAATCCACGGAGTCAAGTCTGTGGAGTCAATTCAGCGGAGTGGAGTCAAATCCGTTGAGTCAAGTCCTTGGAGTCAAGTCAGCGGAGTAGAGTCAAGTCTAAGGAGTGGAGTGAAGTCCGTGGAGTCAAGTCCGTGGATTGGAGTCAAATCCACGGAGTCAGGTCTGCGGAGTCAAGTCAGCGGAGTGGAGTCAAATCCGTGGAGTCAAGTCCGCGGAGTCAAGTCAGTGGAGTAGAGTTAAGTCTACGGAGTGGAGTGAAGTCCGTGGAGTCAAGTCCGTGGATTGGAGTCAAATCCACGGAGTCAGGTCTGTGGAGTCAAGTCAGCGGAGTGGAGTCAAATCCGTGGAGTCAAGACTTTGGAGTCAAGTCCGTGGAGTGGAGTCAAGTCCGTGGAGTCAAGTCAGCGGAGTGGAGTGAAGTACGTGGAGTCAGGTCCGTGGAGTGGAGTCAAGTCCATGGAGGCAAGTCCGCGGAGTCAAGTCAGCGGAGTAGAGTTAAGTGTAAGGAGTGGAGTGAAGTCCGTGGAGTCAAGTCCGTGGAGTGGATTCAAGTCCGTGGAGTCAAGTCTGCGGAGTGGAGTGAAGTGCGTGGAGTCAAGTCCGTGGAGTGGAGTCAAGTCCGTGGAGTCAAGTCAGCGGAGTGGAGTGCAGTGCGTGGAGTCAGGTCCGTGGAGTGGAGTCAAGTCCATGGAGGCAAGTCCGCGGAGTCAAGTCAGCGGAGTAGAGTTAAGTGTAAGGAGTGGAGTGAAGTCCGTGGAGTCAAGTCCGTGGAGTGGATTCAAGTCCGTGGAGTCAAGTCTGCGGAGTGGAGTGAAGTGCGTGGAGTCAAGTCCGTGGAGTGGAGTCAAGTCCGTGGAGTCAAGTCAGCGGAGTGGAGTGCAGTGCGTGGAGTCAAGTCCGTGGAGTGGAGTCCAGTCCGTGGAGTCAAGTCAGCGGAGTGGAGTGAAGTGCGTGGAGTCAAGTCCGTGGAGTGGAGTCAAGTCCGTGGAGTCAAGTCAGCAGAGTGGAGTGCAGTGCGTGGAGTCAAGTCCGTGGAGTGGAGTGAAGTCCGTGGAGTCAAGTCCTTGGAGTCAAGTCCGTGGAGTGGAGTCAAGTCCGTGGAGTCAAGTCAGCAGAGTGGAGTGCAGTGCGTGGAGTCAAGTCCGTGGAGTGGAGTCAAGTCCGTGGAGTCAAGTCAGCGGAGTGGAGTGAAGTGCGTGGAGTCAAGTCCGTGGAGTGGAGTCAAGTCCACGGAGGCAAGTCCGTGGAGTCAAGTCTGCGGAGTCAAGTCAGCGGAGTAGAGTTAAGTTTGAGGAGTTGAGTGAAGTGCGTGGAGGGAAGTCAGCGGAGTGGAGTCAAGTCCGTGGAGTCAAGTCAGCGGAGTGGAGGGAAGTCCGTGGATTCAAGTTCGTGGAGTGGAGTCAAGTCCACGGAGGCAAGTCCGTGGAGTCAAGTCCGCGGAGTCAAGTCAGCAGAGTAGAGTTAAGTTTACGGAGTGGAGTGAAGACCGTGGAGTCAAGTCCGTGGAGTGGAGTCAAGTCCGTGGAGTCAAGTCAGCAGAGTGGAGTGCAGTGCGTGGAGTCAAGTCCGTGGACTGGAGTCAAATCCACGGAGTCAAGTCTGTGGAGTCAATTCAGCGGAGTGGAGTCAAATCCGTTGAGTCAAGTCCTTGGAGTGGAGTGAAGTGCGTGGAGTCAAGTCCGTGGAGTGGAGTCAAGTCCACGGAGGCAAGTCCGTAGAGTCAAGTCTGCGGAGTCAAGTCAGCGGAGTAGAGTTAATTTTGAGGAGTTGAGTGAAGTGCGTGGAGGGAAGTCAGCGGAGTGGAGTCAAGTCCGTGGAGTCAAGTCAGCGGAGTGGAGTGAAGTGCGTGGAGTCAAGTCCGTGGAGTGGAGTCAAGTCCACGGAGGCAAGCCCGTGGAGTCAAGTCTGCGGAGTCAAGTCAGCGGAGTAGAGTTAAGTTTGAGGAGTTGAGTGAAGTGCGTGGAGGGAAGTCAGCGGAGTGGAGTCAAGTCCGTGGAGTCAAGTCAGCGGAGTGGAGTGAAGTGCGTGGAGTCAAGTCCGTGGAGTGGAGTCAAGTCCACGGAGGCAAGTCCGTGGAGTCAAGTCCGCGGAGTCAAGTCAGCAGAGTAGAGTTAAGTCTACGGAGTGGAGTGAAGACCGTGGAGTCAAGTCCGTGGAGTGGAGTCAAGTCCGTGGAGTCAAGTCAGCAGAGTGGAGTGAAGACCGTGGAGTCAAGTCCGTGGACTGGAGTCAAGTCCACGGAGGCAAGTCCGTGGAGTCAAGTCCGCGGAGTCAAGTCAGCAGAGTAGAGTTAAGTCTACGGAGTGGAGTGAAGACCGTGGAGTCAAGTCCGTGGAGTGGAGTCAAGTCCGTGGAGTCAAGTCAGCAGAGTGGAGTGAAGACCGTGGAGTCAAGTCCGTGGACTGGAGTCAAATCCACGGAGTCAAGTATGTGGATTCAAGTCAGCGGATTGGAGTCAAATCCGTGGAGTCAAGTCCTTGGAGTCAAGTCCGCGGAGTGGAGTCAAGTCCGTGGAGTCAAGTCAGCAGAGTGGAGTGCAGTGCGTGGAGTCAAGTCCGTGGAGTGGAGTCAAGTCCACGGAGGCAAGTCAACAGAGTGGAGTGCAGTGCGTGGAGTCAAGTCAGCGGAGTGGAGTCAAATCCGTGGAGTCAAGTCCTTGGAGTCAAGTCCGTGGAGTGGAGTCAAGTCCGTGGAGTCAAGTCAGCAGAGTGGAGTGCAGTGCGTGGAGTCAAGTCCGTGGAGTGGAGTCAAGTCCGTGGAGTCAAGTCAGCGGAGTGGAGTGAAGTGCGTGGAGTCAAGTCCGTGGAGTGGAGTCAAGTCCACGGAGGCAAGTCCGTGGAGTCAAGTCCGCGGAGTCAAGTCAGCAGAGTAGAGTTAAGTTTACGGAGTGGAGTGAAGACCGTGGAGTCAAGTCCGTGGAGTGGAGTCAAGTCCGTGGAGTCAAGTCAGCAGAGTGGAGTGCAGTGCGTGGAGTCAAGTCCGTGGACTGGAGTCAAATCCACGGAGTCAAGTCTGTGGAGTCAATTCAGCGGAGTGGAGTCAAATCCGTTGAGTCAAGTCCTTGGAGTGGAGTGAAGTGCGTGGAGTCAAGTCCGTGGAGTGGAGTCAAGTCCACGGAGGCAAGTCCGTAGAGTCAAGTCTGCGGAGTCAAGTCAGCGGAGTAGAGTTAAGTTTGAGGAGTTGAGTGAAGTGCGTGGAGGGAAGTCAGCGGAGTGGAGTCAAGTCCGTGGAGTCAAGTCAGCGGAGTGGAGTGAAGTGCGTGGAGTCAAGTCCGTGGAGTGGAGTCAAGTCCACGGAGGCAAGTCCGTGGAGTCAAGTCCGCGGAGTCAAGTCAGCAGAGTAGAGTTAAGTTTACGGAGTGGAGTGAAGACCGTGGAGTCAAGTCCGTGGAGTGGAGTCAAGTCCGTGGAGTCAAGTCAGCAGAGTGGAGTGCAGTGCGTGGAGTCAAGTCCGTGGACTGGAGTCAAATCCACGGAGTCAAGTCTGTGGAGTCAATTCAGCGGAGTGGAGTCAAATCCGTTGAGTCAAGTCCTTGGAGTGGAGTGAAGTGCGTGGAGTCAAGTCCGTGGAGTGGAGTCAAGTCCACGGAGGCAAGTCCGTAGAGTCAAGTCTGCGGAGTCAAGTCAGCGGAGTAGAGTTAATTTTGAGGAGTTGAGTGAAGTGCGTGGAGGGAAGTCAGCGGAGTGGAGTCAAGTCCGTGGAGTCAAGTCAGCGGAGTGGAGTGAAGTGCGTGGAGTCAAGTCCGTGGAGTGGAGTCAAGTCCACGGAGGCAAGCCCGTGGAGTCAAGTCTGCGGAGTCAAGTCAGCGGAGTAGAGTTAAGTTTGAGGAGTTGAGTGAAGTGCGTGGAGGGAAGTCAGCGGAGTGGAGTCAAGTCCGTGGAGTCAAGTCAGCGGAGTGGAGTGAAGTGCGTGGAGTCAAGTCCGTGGAGTGGAGTCAAGTCCACGGAGGCAAGTCCGTGGAGTCAAGTCCGCGGAGTCAAGTCAGCAGAGTAGAGTTAAGTCTACGGAGTGGAGTGAAGACCGTGGAGTCAAGTCCGTGGAGTGGAGTCAAGTCCGTGGAGTCAAGTCAGCAGAGTGGAGTGAAGACCGTGGAGTCAAGTCCGTGGACTGGAGTCAAGTCCACGGAGGCAAGTCCGTGGAGTCAAGTCCGCGGAGTCAAGTCAGCAGAGTAGAGTTAAGTCTACGGAGTGGAGTGAAGACCGTGGAGTCAAGTCCGTGGAGTGGAGTCAAGTCCGTGGAGTCAAGTCAGCAGAGTGGAGTGAAGACCGTGGAGTCAAGTCCGTGGACTGGAGTCAAATCCACGGAGTCAAGTCTGTGGATTCAAGTCAGCGGATTGGAGTCAAATCCGTGGAGTCAAGTCCTTGGAGTCAAGTCCGCGGAGTGGAGTCAAGTCCGTGGAGTCAAGTCAGCAGAGTGGAGTGCAGTGCGTGGAGTCAAGTCCGTGGAGTGGAGTCAAGTCTGTGGATTCAAGTCAGCGGATTGGAGTCAAATCCGTGGAGTCAAGTCCTTGGAGTCAAGTCCGTGGAGTGGAGTCAAGTCCGTGGAGTCAAGTCAGCAGAGTGGAGTGCAGTGCGTGGAGTCAAGTCCGTGGAGTGGAGTCAAGTCCACGGAGGCAAGTCAACAGAGTGGAGTGCAGTGCGTGGAGTCAAGTCCGTGGAGTGGAGTCAAGTCCGTGGAGTCAAGTCAACAGAGTGGAGTGCAGTGCGTGGAGTCAAGTCAGCGGAGTGGAGTCAAATCCGTGGAGTCAAGTCCTTGGAGTCAAGTCCGTGGATTGGAGTCAAGTCCGTGGAGTCAAGTCAGCGGAGTGGAGTGAAGTACGTGGAGTCAAGTCCGTGGAGTGGAGTCAAGTCCACGGAGGCAAGTCCGCGAAGTCAAGTCAGCAGAGTAGAGTTAAGTCTACGGAGTGGAGTGAAGACCGTGGAGTCAAGTCCGTGGACTGGAGTCAAATCCACGGAGTCAAGTCTGTGGAGTCAATTCAGCGGAGTGGAGTCAAATCCGTTGAGTCAAGTCCTTGGAGTCAAGTCAGCGGAGTAGAGTCAAGTCTAAGGAGTGGAGTGAAGTCCGTGGAGTCAAGTCCGTGGATTGGAGTCAAATCCACGGAGTCAGGTCTGTGGAGTCAAGTCAGCGGAGTGGAGTCAAATCCGTGGAGTCAAGACTTTGGAGTCAAGTCCGTGGAGTGGAGTCAAGTCCGTGGAGTCAAGTCAGCGGAGTGGAGTGAAGTACGTGGAGTCAGGTCCGTGGAGTGGAGTCAAGTCCACGGAGGCAAGTCCGCGGAGTCAAGTCAGAGGAGTAGAGTTAAGTGTAAGGAGTGGAGTGAAGTCCGTGGAGTCAAGTCCGTGGAGTGGATTCAAGTCCGTGGAGTCAAGTCAGCGGAGTGGAGTGAAGTGCGTGGAGTCAAGTCCGTGGAGTGGAGTCAAGTCCGTGGAGTCAAGTCAGCGGAGTGGAGTCAAGTCCACGGAGGCAAGTCCGTGGAGTCAAGTCCGCGGAGTCAAGTCAGTGGAGTAGAGTTAAGTCTACGGAGTGGAGTGAAGTCCGTGGAGTCAAGTCCGTGGATTGGAGTCAAATCCACGGAGTCAAGTCTGTGGAGTCAAGTCAGCGGATTGGAGTCAAATCCGTGGAGTCAAGTCCTTGGAGTCAAGTCCGCGGAGTGGAGTCAACTCCGTGGAGTCAAGTCAGCAGAGTGGAGTGCAGTGCGTGGAGTCAAGTCCGTGGAGTGGAGTCAAGTCCACGGAGGCAAGTCCGCGAAGTCAAGTCAGCAGAGTAGAGTTAAGTCTACGGAGTGGAGTGAAGATCGTGGAGTCAAGTCCGTGGACTGGAGTCAAATCCACGGAGTTAAGTCTGTGGAGTCAATTCAGCGGAGTGGAGTCAAATCCGTTGAGTCAAGTCCTTGGAGTCAAGTTAGCGGAGTAGAGTCAAGTCTAAGGAGTGGAGTGAAGTCCGTGGAGTCAAGTCCGTGGATTGGAGTCAAATCCACGGAGTCAGGTCTGCGGAGTCAAGTCAGCGGAGTGGAGTCAAATCCGTGGAGTCAAGTCCGCGGAGTCAAGTCAGTGGAGTAGAGTTAAGTCTACGGAGTGGAGTGAAGTCCGTGGAGTCAAGTCCGTGGATTGGAGTCAAATCCACGGAGTCAAGTCTGTGGAGTCAAGTCAGCGGATTGGAGTCAAATCCGTGGAGTCAAGTCCTTGGAGTCAAGTCCGCGGAGTGGAGTCAACTCCGTGGAGTCAAGTCAGCGGAGTGGAGTGAAGTACGTGGAGTCAGGTCCGTGGAGTGGAGTCAAGTCCATGGAGGCAAGTCCGCGGAGTCAAGTCAGCGGAGTAGAGTTAAGTGTAAGGAGTGGAGTGAAGTCCGTGGAGTCAAGTCCGTGGAGTGGATTCAAGTCCGTGGAGTCAAGTCTGCGGAGTGGAGTGAAGTGCGTGGAGTCAAGTCCGTGGAGTGGAGTCAAGTCCGTGGAGTCAAGTCAGCGGAGTGGAGTGCAGTGCGTGGAGTCAAGTCCGTGGAGTGGAGTCCAGTCCGTGGAGTCAAGTCAGCGGAGTGGAGTGAAGTGCGTGGAGTCAAGTCCGTGGAGTGGAGTCAAGTCCGTGGAGTCAAGTCAGCAGAGTGGAGTGCAGTGCGTGGAGTCAAGTCCGTGGAGTGGAGTGAAGTCCGTGGAGTCAAGTCCGTGGAGTGGAGTCAAGTCTGTGGATTCAAGTCAGCGGATTGGAGTCAAATCCGTGGAGTCAAGTCCTTGGAGTCAAGTCCGTGGAGTGGAGTCAAGTCCGTGGAGTCAAGTCAGCAGAGTGGAGTGCAGTGCGTGGAGTCAAGTCCGTGGAGTGGAGTCAAGTCCACGGAGGCAAGTCAACAGAGTGGAGTGCAGTGCGTGGAGTCAAGTCAGCGGAGTGGAGTCAAATCCGTGGAGTCAAGTCCTTGGAGTCAAGTCCGTGGAGTGGAGTCAAGTCCGTGGAGTCAAGTCAGCAGAGTGGAGTGCAGTACGTGGAGTCAAGTCCGTGGAGTGGAGTCAAGTCCGTGGAGTCAAGTCAGCGGAGTGGAGTGAAGTGCGTGGAGTCAAGTCCGTGGAGTGGAGTCAAGTCCACGGAGGCAAGTCCGTGGAGTCAAGTCTGCGGAGTCAAGTCAGCGGAGTAGAGTTAAGTTTGAGGAGTTGAGTGAAGTGCGTGGAGGGAAGTCAGCGGAGTGGAGTCAAGTCCGTGGAGTCAAGTCAGCGGAGTGGAGTGAAGTCCGTGGATTCAAGTTCGTGGAGTGGAGTCAAGTCCACGGAGGCAAGTCCGTGGAGTCAAGTCCGCGGAGTCAAGTCAGCAGAGTAGAGTTAAGTTTACGGAGTGGAGTGAAGACCGTGGAGTCAAGTCCGTGGAGTGGAGTCAAGTCCGTGGAGTCAAGTCAGCAGAGTGGAGTGCAGTGCGTGGAGTCAAGTCCGTGGACTGGAGTCAAATCCACGGAGTCAAGTCTGTGGAGTCAATTCAGCGGAGTGGAGTCAAATCCGTTGAGTCAAGTCCTTGGAGTGGAGTGAAGTGCGTGGAGTCAAGTCCGTGGAGTGGAGTCAAGTCCACGGAGGCAAGTCCGTAGAGTCAAGTCTGCGGAGTCAAGTCAGCGGAGTAGAGTTAATTTTGAGGAGTTGAGTGAAGTGCGTTGAGGGAAGTCAGCGGAGTGGAGTCAAGTCCGTGGAGTCAAGTCAGCGGAGTGGAGTGAAGTGCGTGGAGTCAAGTCCGTGGAGTGGAGTCAAGTCCACGGAGGCAAGTCCGTGGAGTCAAGTCCGCGGAGTCAAGTCAGCGGAGTAGAGTTAAGTTTGAGGAGTTGAGTGAAGTGCGTGGAGGGAAGTCAGCGGAGTGGAGTCAAGTCCGTGGAGTCATGTCAGCGGAGTGGAGTGAAGTGCGTGGAGTCAAGTCCGTGGAGTGGAGTCAAGTCCACGGAGGCAAGTCCGTGGAGTCAAGTCCGCGGAGTCAAGTCAGCAGAGTAGAGTTAAGTCTACGGAGTGGAGTGAAGACCGTGGAGTCAAGTCCGTGGAGTGGAGTCAAGTCCGTGGAGTCAAGTCAGCAGAGTGGAGTGAAGACCGTGGAGTCAAGTCCGTGGACTGGAGTCAAGTCCACGGAGGCAAGTCCGTGGAGTCAAGTCCGCGGAGTCAAGTCAGCAGAGTAGAGTTAAGTCTACGGAGTGGAGTGAAGACCGTGGAGTCAAGTCCGTGGAGTGGAGTCAAGTCCGTGGAGTCAAGTCAGCAGAGTGGAGTGAAGACCGTGGAGTCAAGTCCGTGGACTGGAGTCAAATCCACGGAGTCAAGTCTGTGGATTCAAGTCAGCGGATTGGAGTCAAATCCGTGGAGTCAAGTCCTTGGAGTCAAGTCCGCGGAGTGGAGTCAAGTCCGTGGAGTCAAGTCAGCAGAGTGGAGTGCAGTGCGTGGAGTCAAGTCCGTGGAGTGGAGTCAAGTCCACGGAGGCAAGTCAACAGAGTGGAGTGCAGTGCGTGGAGTCAAGTCAGCGGAGTGGAGTCAAATCCGTGGAGTCAAGTCCTTGGAGTCAAGTCCGTGGAGTGGAGTCAAGTCCGTGGAGTCAAGTCCTTGGAGTCAAGTCCGCGGAGTCAAGTCAGCAGAGTAGAGTAAAGTCTACGGAGTGGAGTGAAGTCCGTGGAGTCAAGTCCGTGGATTGGAGTCAAATCCACGGAGTCAAGTCTGTGGAGCCAAGTCAGCGGAGTGGAGTCAAATCCGTGGAGTCAAGTCCTTGGAGTGAAGTCAGCGGAGTAGAGTTAAGTGTAAGGAGTGGAGTGAAGTCCGTGGAGTCAAGTCCGTGGATTGGAGTCAAATCCACGGAGTCAAGTCGGTGGAGTCAAGTCAGCGGATTGGAGTCAAATCCGTGGAGTCAAGTCCTTGGAGTCAAGTCCGTGGAGTGGAGTCAAGTCCGTGGAGTCAAGTCAGCAGAGTGGAGTGCAGTGCGTGGAGTCAAGTCCGTGGAGTGGAGTCAAGTCCGTGGAGTCAAGTCAGCGGAGTGGAATGAAGTCCGTGGAGTCAAGTCCGTGGAGTGGAGTCAAGTCCGTGGAGTCAAGTCAGCGGAGTGGAGTCAAATCCGTGGAGTCAAGTCCTTGGAGTCAAGTCCGTGGAGTAGATTCAAGTCCGTGGAGTCAAGTCAGCAGAGTGGAGTTAAGTGTAAGGAGTGGAGTGAAGTCCGTGGAGTCAAGTCCGTGGAGTGGATTCAAGTCCGTGGAGTCAAGTCAGCGGAGTGGAGTGAAGTGCGTGGAGTCAAGTCCGTGGAGTGGAGTCAAGTCCGTGGAGTCAAGTCAGCGGAGTGGAGTGCAGTGCGTGGAGTCAAGTCCGTGGAGTGGAGTCCAGTCCGTGGAGTCAAGTCAGCGGAGTGGAGAGAAGTGCGTGGAGTCAAGTCCGTGGAGTGGAGTCAAGTCCGTGGAGTCAAGTCAGCAGAGTGGAGTGCAGTGCGTGGAGTCAAGTCCGTGGAGTGGAGTCAAGTCCGTGGAGTCAAGTCAGCGGAGTGGAGTCAAATCCGTGGAGTCAAGTCCTTGGAGTCAAGTCCGTGGAGTAGATTCAAGTCCGTGGAGTAAAGTCAGCAGAGTGGAGTTAAGTGTAAGGAGTGGAGTGAAGTCCGTGGAGTCAAGTCCGTGGAGTGGATTCAAGTCCGTGGAGTCAAGTCAGCGGAGTGGAGTGAAGTGCGTGGAGTCAAGTCCGTGGAGTGGAGTGAAGTCCGTGGAGTCAAGTCCGTGGAGTGGAGTCAAGTCTGTGGATTCAAGTCAGCGGATTGGAGTCAAATCCGTGGAGTCAAGTCCTTGGAGTCAAGTCCGTGGAGTGGAGTCAAGTCCGTGGAGTCAAGTCAGCAGAGTGGAGTGCAGTGCGTGGAGTCAAGTCCGTGGAGTGGAGTCAAGTCCACGGAGGCAAGTCAACAGAGTGGAGTGCAGTGCGTGGAGTCAAGTCAGCGAAGTGGAGTCAAATCCGTGGAGTCAAGTCCTTGGAGTCAAGTCCGTGGAGTGGAGTCAAGTCCGTGGAGTCAAGTCAGCAGAGTGGAGTGCAGTGCGTGGAGTCAAGTCCGTGGAGTGGAGTCAAGTCCGTGGAGTCAAGTCAGCGGAGTGGAGTGCAGTGCGTGGAGTCAAGTCCGTGGAGTGGAGTCCAGTCCGTGGAGTCAAGTCAGCGGAGTGGAGTGAAGTGCGTGGAGTCAAGTCCGTGGAGTGGAGTCAAGTCCGTGGAGTCAAGTCAGCAGAGTGGAGTGCAGTGCGTGGAGTCAAGTCCGTGGAGTGGAGTGAAGTCCGTGGAGTCAAGTCCGTGGAGTGGAGTCAAGTCTGTGGATTCAAGTCAGCGGATTGGAGTCAAATCCGTGGAGTCAAGTCCTTGGAGTCAAGTCCGTGGAGTGGAGTCAAGTCCGTGGAGTCAAGTCAGCAGAGTGGAGTGCAGTGCGTGGAGTCAAGTCCGTGGAGTGGAGTTAAGTCCACGGAGGCAAGTCAACAGAGTGGAGTGCAGTGCGTGGAGTCAAGTCAGCGGAGTGGAGTCAAATCCGTGGAGTCAAGTCCTTGGAGTCAAGTCCGTGGAGTGGAGTCAAGTCCGTGGAGTCAAGTCCTTGGAGTCAAGTCCGCGGAGTCAAGTCAGCAGAGTAGAGTAAAGTCTACGGAGTGGAGTGAAGTCCGTGGAGTCAAGTCCGTGGATTGGAGTCAAATCCACGGAGTCAAGTCTGTGGAGTCAAGTCAGCGGAGTGGAGTCAAATCCGTGGAGTCAAGTCCTTGGAGTGAAGTCAGCGGAGTAGAGTTAAGTGTAAGGAGTGGAGTGAAGTCCGTGGAGTCAAGTCCGTGGATTGGAGTCAAATCCACGGAGTCAAGTCGGTGGAGTCAAGTCAGCGGATTGGAGTCAAATCCGTGGAGTCAAGTCCTTGGAGTCAAGTCCGTGGAGTGGAGTCAAGTCCGTGGAGTCAAGTCAGCAGAGTGGAGTGCAGTGCGTGGAGTCAAGTCCGTGGAGTGGAGTCAAGTCCGTGGAGTCAAGTCAGCGGAGTGGAATGAAGTCCGTGGAGTCAAGTCCGTGGAGTGGAGTCAAGTCCGTGGAGTCAAGTCAGCGGAGTGGAGTCAAATCCGTGGAGTCAAGTCCTTGGAGTCAAGTCCGTGGAGTAGATTCAAGTCCGTGGAGTCAAGTCAGCAGAGTGGAGTTAAGTGTAAGGAGTGGAGTGAAGTCCGTGGAGTCAAGTCCGTGGAGTGGATTCAAGTCCGTGGAGTCAAGTCAGCGGAGTGGAGTGAAGTGCGTGGAGTCAAGTCCGTGGAGTGGAGTCAAGTCCGTGGAGTCAAGTCAGCGGAGTGGAGTGCAGTGCGTGGAGTCAAGTCCGTGGAGTGGAGTCCAGTCCGTGGAGTCAAGTCAGCGGAGTGGAGTGAAGTGCGTGGAGTCAAGTCCGTGGAGTGGAGTCAAGTCCGTGGAGTCAAGTCAGCAGAGTGGAGTGCAGTGCGTGGAGTCAAGTCCGTGGAGTGGAGTGAAGTCCGTGGAGTCAAGTCCGTGGAGTGGAGTCAAGTCTGTGGATTCAAGTCAGCGGATTGGAGTCAAATCCGTGGAGTCAAGTCCTTGGAGTCAAGTCCGTGGAGTGGAGTCAAGTCCGTGGAGTCAAGTCAGCAGAGTGGAGTGCAGTGCGTGGAGTCAAGTCCGTGGAGTGGAGTCAAGTCCACGGAGGCAAGTCAACAGAGTGGAGTGCAGTGCGTGGAGTCAAGTCAGCGGAGTGGAGTCAAATCCGTGGAGTCAAGTCCTTGGAGTCAAGTCCGTGGAGTGGAGTCAAGTCCGTGGAGTCAAGTCAGCAGAGTGGAGTGCAGTGCGTGGAGTCAAGTCCGTGGAGTGGAGTCAAGTCCGTGGAGTCAAGTCAGCGGAGTGGAGTGAAGTGCGTGGAGTCAAGTCCGTGGAGTGGAGTCAAGTCCACGGAGGCAAGTCCGTGGAGTCAAGTCTGCGGAGTCAAGTCAGCGGAGTAGAGTTAAGTTTGAGGAGTTGAGTGAAGTGCGTGGAGGGAAGTCAGCGGAGTGGAGTCAAGTCCGTGGAGTCAAGTCAGCGGAGTGGAGTGAAGTCCGTGGATTCAAGTTCGTGGAGTGGAGTCAAGTCCACGGAGGCAAGTCCGTGGAGTCAAGTCCGCGGAGTCAAGTCAGCAGAGTAGAGTTAAGTTTACGGAGTGGAGTGAAGACCGTGGAGTCAAGTCCGTGGAGTGGAGTCAAGTCCGTGGAGTCAAGTCAGCAGAGTGGAGTGCAGTGCGTGGAGTCAAGTCCGTGGACTGGAGTCAAATCCACGGAGTCAAGTCTGTGGAGTCAATTCAGCGGAGTGGAGTCAAATCCGTTGAGTCAAGTCCTTGGAGTGGAGTGAAGTGCGTGGAGTCAAGTCCGTGGAGTGGAGTCAAGTCCACGGAGGCAAGTCCGTGGAGTCAAGTCTGCGGAGTCAAGTCAGCGGAGTAGAGTTAATTTTGAGGAGTTGAGTGAAGTGCGTGGAGGGAAGTCAGCGGAGTGGAGTCAAGTCCGTGGAGTCAAGTCAGCGGAGTGGAGTGAAGTGCGTGGAGTCAAGTCCGTGGAGTGGAGTCAAGTCCACGGAGGCAAGTCCGTGGAGTCAAGTCTGCGGAGTCAAGTCAGCGGAGTAGAGTTAAGTTTGAGGAGTTGAGTGAAGTGCGTGGAGGGAAGTCAGCGGAGTGGAGTCAAGTCCGTGGAGTCAAGTCAGCGGAGTGGAGTGAAGTGCGTGGAGTCAAGTCCGTGGAGTGGAGTCAAGTCCACGGAGGCAAGTCCGTGGAGTCAAGTCCGCGGAGTCAAGTCAGCAGAGTAGAGTTAAGTCTACGGAGTGGAGTGAAGACCGTGGAGTCAAGTCCGTGGAGTGGAGTCAAGTCCGTGGAGTCAAGTCAGCAGAGTGGAGTGAAGACCGTGGAGTCAAGTCCGTGGACTGGAGTCAAGTCCACGGAGGCAAGTCCGTGGAGTCAAGTCTGCGGAGTCAAGTCAGCGGAGTAGAGTTAATTTTGAGGAGTTGAGTGAAGTGCGTGGAGGGAAGTCAGCGGAGTGGAGTCAAGTCCGTGGAGTCAAGTCAGCAGAGTGGAGTGCAGTGCGTGGAGTCAAGTCCGTGGAGTGGAGTCAAGTCCACGGAGGCAAGTCAACAGAGTGGAGTGCAGTGCGTGGAGTCAAGTCAGCGGAGTGGAGTCAAATCCGTGGAGTCAAGTCCTTGGAGTCAAGTCCGTGGAGTGGAGTCAAGTCCGTGGAGTCAAGTCAGCAGAGTGGAGTGCAGTGCGTGGAGTCAAGTCCGTGGAGTGGAGTCAAGTCCGTGGAGTCAAGTCAGCGGAGTGGAGTGAAGTGCGTGGAGTCAAGTCCGTGGAGTGGAGTCAAGTCCACGGAGGCAAGTCCGTGGAGTCAAGTCTGCGGAGTCAAGTCAGCGGAGTAGAGTTAAGTTTGAGGAGTTGAGTGAAGTGCGTGGAGGGAAGTCAGCGGAGTGGAGTCAAGTCCGTGGAGTCAAGTCAGCGGAGTGGAGTGAAGTGCGTGGAGTCAAGTCCGTGGAGTGGAGTCAAGTCCACGGAGGCAAGTCCGTGGAGTCAAGTCCGCGGAGTCAAGTCAGCAGAGTAAAGTCTACGGAGTGGAGTGAAGACCGTGGAGTCAAGTCCGTGGAGTGGAGTCAAGTCCGTGGAGTCAAGTCAGCAGAGTGGAGTGAAGACCGTGGAGTCAAGTCCGTGGACTGGAGTCAAATCCACGGAGTCAAGTCTGTGGATTCAAGTCAGCGGATTGGAGTCAAATCCGTGGAGTCAAGTCCTTGGAGTCAAGTCCGCGGAGTGGAGTCAAGTCCGTGGAGTCAAGTCAGCAGAGTGGAGTGCAGTGCGTGGAGTCAAGTCCGTGGAGTGGAGTCAAGTCCACGGAGGCAAGTCAACAGAGTGGAGTGCAGTGCGTGGAGTCAAGTCAGCGGAGTGGAGTCAAATCCGTGGAGTCAAGTCCTTGGAGTCAAGTCCGTGGAGTGGAGTCAAGTCCGTGGAGTCAAGTCCTTGGAGTCAAGTCCGCGGAGTCAAGTCAGCAGAGTAGAGTAAAGTCTACGGAGTGGAGTGAAGTCCGTGGAGTCAAGTCCGTGGATTGGAGTCAAATCCACGGAGTCAAGTCTGTGGAGTCAAGTCAGCGGAGTGGAGTCAAATCCGTGGAGTCAAGTCCTTGGAGTGAAGTCAGCGGAGTAGAGTTAAGTGTAAGGAGTGGAGTGAAGTCCGTGGAGTCAAGTCCGTGGATTGGAGTCAAATCCACGGAGTCAAGTCGGTGGAGTCAAGTCAGCGGATTGGAGTCAAATCCGTGGAGTCAAGTCCTTGGAGTCAAGTCCGTGGAGTGGAGTCAAGTCCGTGGAGTCAAGTCAGCAGAGTGGAGTGCAGTGCGTGGAGTCAAGTCCGTGGAGTGGAGTCAAGTCCGTGGAGTCAAGTCAGCGGAGTGGAATGAAGTCCGTGGAGTCAAGTCCGTGGAGTGGAGTCAAGTCCGTGGAGTCAAGTCAGCGGAGTGGAGTCAAATCCGTGGAGTCAAGTCCTTGGAGTCAAGTCCGTGGAGTAGATTCAAGTCCGTGGAGTCAGGTCAGCAGAGTGGAGTGCAGTGCGTGGAGTCAAGTCCGTGGAGTGGAGTCAAGTCCACGGAGGCAAGTCAACAGAGTGGAGTGCAGTGCGTGGAGTCAAGTCAGCGGATTGGAGTCAAATCCGTTGAGTCAAGTCCTTGGAGTCAAGTCCGTGGAGTGGAGTCAAGTCCACGGAGGCAAGTCAACAGAGTGGAGTGCAGTGCGTGGAGTCAAGTCAGCGGATTGGAGTCAAATCCGTGGAGACAAGTCCTTGGAGTCAAGTCCGTGGAGTGGAGTCAAGTCCGTGGAGTCAAGTCAGCAGAGTGGAGTGCAGTGCGTGGAGTCAAGTCCGTGGACTGGAGTCAAATCCACGGAGTCAAGTCGGTAGAGTCAAGTCAGCGGATTGGAGTCAAATCCGTGGAGTCAAGTCCTTGGAGTCAAGTCCGTGGAGTGGAGTCAAGTCCGTGGAGTCAAGTCAGCAGAGTGGAGTGCAGTGCGTGGAGTCAAGTCCGTGGAGTGGAGTCAAGTCCGTGGAGTCAAGTCAGCGGAGTGGAGTGAAGTCCGTGGAGTCAAGTCCGTGGAGTGGAGTCAAGTCCGTGGAGTCAAGTCAGCGGAGTGGAGTCAAATCCGTGGAGTCAAGTCCTTGGAGTCAAGTCCGTGGAGTAGATTCAAGTCCGTGGAGTCAAGTCAGCAGAGTGGAGTGCAGTGCGTGGAGTCAAGTCCGTGGAGTGGAGTCAAGTCCACGGAGGCAAGTCAACAGAGTGGAGTGCAGTGCGTGGAGTCAAGTCAGCGGAGTGGAGTCAAATCCGTGGAGTCAAGTCCTTGGAGTCAAGTCCGTGGAGTGGAGTCAAGTCCGTGGAGTCAAGTCAGCGGAGTGGAGTGAAGTGCGTGGAGTCAAGTCCGTGGAGTGGAGTCAAGTCCACGGAGGCAAGTCCGTGGAGTCAAGTCCGCGGAGTCAAGTCAGCAGAGTAGAGTTAAGTCTACGGAGTGGAGTGAAGACCGTGGAGTCAAGTCCGTGGAGTGGAGTCAAGTCCGTGGAGTCAAGTCAGCAGAGTGGAGTGAAGACCGTGGAGTCAAGTCCGTGGACTGGAGTCAAGTCCACGGAGGCAAGTCCGTGGAGTCAAGTCCGCGGAGTCAAGTCAGCAGAGTAGAGTTAAGTCTACGGAGTGGAGTGAAGACCGTGGAGTCAAGTCCGTGGAGTGGAGTCAAGTCCGTGGAGTCAAGTCAGCAGAGTGGAGTGAAGACCGTGGAGTCAAGTCCGTGGACTGGAGTCAAATCCACGGAGTCAAGTCTGTGGATTCAAGTCAGCGGATTGGGGTTAGGGGTTAGGGGTTAGGGGTTAGGGTTAGGGGTTAGGGTTAGGGGTTAGGGTTAGGGTGGTTAGGGGTTAGGGGTTAGGGGTTAGGGGTTAGGGGTTAGGGGTTAGGGTTAGGGGTAGGGGGTAGGGGGGGGGTAGGGGTAGGGGTAGGGTTAGGGGGTTAGGGGTTAGGGGTTAGGGTTAGGGGTTAGGGGTAGGGTTAGGGGTTAGGGGTAGGGGTTAGGGGTTAGGGTTAGGGGTTAGGGGTTAGGGGTTAGGGGTTAGGGGTTAGGGGTTAGGGGTTAGGGGTTAGGGGTTAGGGGGTAGGGGTTAGGGGTTAGGGTTAGGGGTTAGGGGTTAGGGGGTCGGGGTGTAGGGGTTAGGGGTTAGGGGTTAGGGGTCGGGGTTAGGGGTAGGGGGTTAGGGTTAGGGGTTAGGGGTTAGGGGTTAGGGGTTAGGGGTTAGGGGTTAGGGGTTAGGGGTTAGGGGTTAGGGGGTAGGGGTTAGGGGTTAGGGGTTAGGGGTTAGGGGTTAGGGGTTAGGGGTTAGGGTTAGGGGTTAGGGGTTAGGGGTTAGGGGTTAGGGGTTAGGGTTAGGGGTTAGGGGTTAGGGGTTAGGGTTAGGGGTTAGGGGTTAGGGGTTAGGGGTTAGGGGGTTAGGGGTTAGGGGTTAGGGGTTAGGGGTTAGGGGTTAGGGGTTAGGGGTTAGGGGTTAGGGGTTAGGGGTTAGGGGTTAGGGGTTAGGGGTTAGGGGTTAGGGGTTAGGGGTTAGGGGTTAGGGGTTAGGGGTTAGGGGTTAGGGGGTTAGGGGTTAGGGGGTTAGGGGTTAGGGTTTAGGGGTTAGGGGTTAGGGGGTTAGGGGTTACGGGTTAGGGTTGGGTTCGGGGTTAGGGGTGTTAGGGGTTGGGGTAGTGGCTTAGGGGTTAGGGGTTAGGGTAGGGTTTAGGGTTAGGGGTTAGGGGTTAGGGGTTAGGGGTTAGGGGTTAGGGGTTAGGGGTTAGGGGTTAGGGTTAGGGTTAGGGGTTAGGGTTAGGGGTTAGGGGTTTAGGGGTTAGGGGTTAGGGTTAGGGGTTAGGGGTTAGGGTTAGGGTTAGGGGTTAGTGTTAGGTTAGGGGTTAGGGGTTAGGGGTTTNAACAGTGTACAGCGCCGGCAACGGACGAGGCAGATACCGCCGAGTTGGATGAAGAGGCCGAACCTGATCAGCCTGCGGACGCACGCCATCCCCTCAACCGGAGATGGAAGTGCAAGCAATGGCACCGGTACGGCTCTCCAGCTAACTGCTTGTGTCTGAGATCTCTGTTCCGTGGGTAATTGCCCCGTCCAATGCCCTGCCAGCTGGAAGAGCTCTTGCGCGATGCAGAAGTCTCAAGACGCGATCGCGAGGCGAAAGGCCAAGGCCGACAAGAAGGCTGACGAAGAAGCACGTGACGAGTTGAAGAAAAAGATTGAGGAGTACGAGACTCGGCTGGCGAAATATCGGCCCACGAGCAAGAAACCGGAAGTGCAGAAGCTCAAAGCTGATATTGCGCTATTCACGGTACGTCAATCTTCGATACAGTTGATACTACATTTAACACCAAAGTCTGTATTAAAATCAATGTTTGCATATGATTAACCCATGCGACGAATGGATCCCAGGTGGTCTGGGAGACACGGAATAATGCCGCAGACTCATGCATCTGGTCATGCCTGCAGGCGGAGTTGGTTAAGATTCAAGACTCCTTATTGCTTCACAAGTAGCGAAGGCGCTTCGGTCAATATTGATTAATCGTCCAACATAGGTCCTCTGCCCGGTCGGGTTCATATCATGTTACGAGATGTTGAGTGTCCCTGTAGCAGTGAATGCTTGCTCTGACTCGAGGTGAATGTGGGAAGTGCAGGCAATGTAAGCACACACATCACACTGACTCAGGCAAGCTTGCCAATTCCAGACCCGTGTTCACGTTCCCCAAATGGTCAACACTAGATTCCCAATCAAAGCACGTACGTGCACGCCGAACACCACTCCATGTACACGTCAGTTGATGCAACTCACGCCCAGCAAGCTCTTGGCGACTCATTGATCGGTGTCTACAAGTGCACTTGTCGAGTCACGAATGTATCAGCGTCCACGATTAACGAACCATTCGTGACATGCCTCGCGAGATGTCACAAGCCGCACGTCATAAATCACCATGGACTACGGCCCAGCCTACGCTGTCCGTCGCCCCCTGTCGGACGCCATACGTATGCGCTCCGGATCAGGCAGTTTATGCAAATCTCCGTTCTCCGTCCGTCGGACGGCCAACGGATCCGTGATTTCCTCCGCTCATTGTCCGATGCGGCTCCTAAGTGAGGCTGAAGGCAACCAGCGTTGCCTTGTGACTCACCGGACGGGAAACGGAACATCCTGCCTACCTCTGTGACGTCGCCCCGATAGTCCGTGCAACATACGTCTGGCCTCCACCGATTCTCCGAAGGCTCTCCAACTGCCCCTCCGTACACACTACGTCAGCTCTCCGATTCACCGTGTCGCCATTCTTCTAGTGCACGGAGGCAAGTCCGTGGAGTCAAGTCCGCGGAGTCAAGTCAGCGGAGTAGAGTTAAGTCTAAGGAGTTGAGTGAAGTCCGTGGAGTGAAGTCAGCGGAGTGGAGTCAAGTCCTTCGATTCAAGTCCGTGGAGTGGAGTCAAGTCCACGGAGGCAAGTCAACAGAGTGGAGTGCAGTGCGTGGAGTCAAGTCAGCGGAGTGGAGTGAAGTCCGTGGATTCAAGTCCGTGGAGTGGAGTCAAGTCCACGGAGGCAAGTCAACAGAGTGGAGTGAAGTCCGTGGAGTGAAGTCAGCGGAGTGGAGTCAAGTCCGTGGAGTCAAGTCCATGGAGTGGAGTCAAGTCCACGGAGTCAAGTCCACGGAGGCAAGTCCGTGGAGTCAAGTCCGCGGAGTCAAGTCAGCGGAGTAGAGTTAAGTCTAAGGAGTTGAGTGAAGTCCGTGGAGTGAAGTCAGCGGAGTGGAGTCAAGTCCGTGGAGTCAAGTCAGCGGAGTGGAGTGAAGTGCGTGGAGTCAAGTCCGTGGAGTGGAGTCAAGTCCACGGAGGCAAGTCCGTGGAGTCAAGTCCGCGGAGTCAAGTCAGCGGAGTAGAGTTAAGTCTAAGGAGTTGAGTGAAGTCCGTGGAGTGAAGTCAGCGGAGTGGAGTCAAGTCCTTGGATTCAAGTCCGTGGAGTGGAGTCAAGTCCACGGAGGCAAGTCAGCAGAGTGGAGTGCAGTGCGTGGAGTCAAGTCAGCGGAGTGGAGTCAAGTCCTTCGATTCAAGTCCGTGGAGTGGAGTCAAGTCCACGGAGGCAAGTCAACAGAGTGGAGTGCAGTGCGTGGAGTCAAGTCAGCGGAGTGGAGTGAAGTCCGTGGATTCAAGTCCGTGGAGTGGAGTCAAGTCCACGGAGGCAAGTCAACAGAGTGGAGTGAAGTCCGTGGAGTGAAGTCAGCGGAGTGGAGTCAAGTCCGTGGAGTCAAGTCCATGGAGTAGAGTCAAGTCCACGGAGTCAAGTCCACGGAGGCAAGTCCGTGGAGTCAAGTCCGCGGAGTCAAGTCAGCGGAGTAGAGTTAAGTCTAAGGAGTTGAGTGAAGTCCGTGGAGTGAAGTCAGCGGAGTGGAGTCAAGTCCGTGGAGTCAAGTCAGCGGAGTGGAGTGAAGTGCGTGGAGTCAAGTCCGTGGAGTGGAGTCAAGTCCACGGAGGCAAGTCCGTGGAGTCAAGTCCGCGGAGTCAAGTCAGCGGAGTAGAGTTAAGTCTAAGGAGTTGAGTGAAGTCCGTGGAGTGAAGTCAGCGGAGTGGAGTCAAGTCCTTGGATTCAAGTCCGTGGAGTGGAGTCAAGTCCACGGAGGCAAGTCAGCAGAGTGGAGTGCAGTGCGTGGAGTCAAGTCAGCGGAGTGGAGTCAAGTCCGTGGATTCAAGTCCGTGGAGTAGAGTCAAGTCCACGGAGGCAAGTCAACAGAGTGGAGTGCAGTGCGTGGAGTCAAGTCAGCGGAGTGGAGTCAAGTCCGTGGAGTCAAGTCCGTGGAGTGGAGTCAAGTCTGTGGAGTAAAGTCTGTGGAGTAAAGTCCGTGGAGTCAAGTCAGCGGAGTGGAGTGGAGTCCGTGGAGTCAAGTCCGTGGAGTGGAGTCAAGTCCGTGGAGTCAAGTCAGCGGAGTGGAGTGAAGTCCGTGGATTCAAGTCCGTGGAGTGGAGTCAAGTCCACGGAGGCAAGTCCGTGGAGTCAAGTCCGCGGAGTCAAGTCAGCGGAGTAGAGTTAAGTCTAAGGAGTTGAGTGAAGTCCGTGGAGTGAAGTCAGCGGAGTGGAGTCAAGTCCGTGGATTCAAATCCGTGGAGTGGAGTGAAGTGCGTGGAGTCAAGTCCGTGGAGTGGATTCAAGGGCGTGGAGTCAAGTCAGCGGAATGGAGTGAAGTGCGTGGAGTCAAGTCCGTGGAGTGGAGTCAAGTCCTCGGAGGCAAGTCTGTGGAGTGGAGTGAAGTCCGTGGATTCAAGTCCACGGAGGCAAGTCAACAGAGTGGAGTGCAGTGCGTGGAGTCAAGTCAGCGGAGTGGAGTCAAGTCCGTGGAGTCAAGTCCGTGGAGTGGAGTCAAGTCCACGGAGTCAAGTCTGTGGAGTAAAGTCCGTGGAGTCAAGTCAGCGGAGTGGAGTGGAGTCCGTGGAGTCAAGTCCGTGGAGTGGAGTCAAGTCCACGGAGGCAAGTCAACAGAGTGGAGTGCAGTGCGTGGAGTCAAGTCAGCGGAGTGGAGTCAAGTCCGTGGAGTCAAGTCCGTGGAGTGGAGTCAAGTCCACGGAGTCAAGTCTGTGGAGTAAAGTCCGTGGAGTCAAGTCAGCGGAGTGGAGTGGAGTCCGTGGAGTCAAGTCCGTGGAGTGGAGTCAAGTCCGTGGAGTCAAGTCAGCGGTGTGGAGTGAAGTCCGTGGATTCAAGTCCGTGGAGTGGAGTCAAGTCCACGGAGGCAAGTCCGTGGAGTCAAGTCCGCGGAGTCAAGTCAGCGGAGTAAAGTCTAAGGAGTGGAGTGAGGTCCGTGGAGGGAAGTCAGCGGAGTGGAGTCAAGTCCTTGGAGTCAAGGTAGCGGAGTGGAGTGAAGTGCGTGGAGTCAAGTCCGTGGAGTGGAGTCAAGTCCACGGAGGCAAGTACGTGGAGTCAAGTCCGCAGAGTCAAGTCAGTGGAGTAGAGTTAAGTCTACGGAGTGGAGTGAAGTCCGTGGAGTCAAGTCCGTGGATTGGAGTCAAATCCACGGAGTCAAGTCGGTGGAGTCAAGTCAGCGGATTGGAGTCAAATCCGTGGAGTCAAGTCCTTGGAGTCAAGTCCGTGGAGTGGAGTCAAGTCCGTGGAGTCAAGTCAGCAGAGTGGAGTGCAGTGCGTGGAGTCAAGTCCGTGGAGTGGAGTCAAGTCCGTGGAGTCAAGTCAGCGGAGTGGAGTGAAGTCCGTGGAGTCAAGTCCGTGGAGTCAAGTCAGCGGAGTGGAGTCAAATCCGTGGAGTCAAGTCCTTGGAGTCAAGTCCGTGGAGTAGATTCAAGTCCGTGGAGTCAAGTCAGCAGAGTGGAGTGCAGTGCGTGGAGTCAAGTCCGTGGAGTGGAGTCAAGTCCACGGAGGCAAGTCAACAGAGTGGAGTGCAGTGCGTGGAGTCAAGTCAGCGGAGTGGAGTCAAATCCGTGGAGTCAAGTCAGCAGAGTGGAGTGCAGTGCGTGGAGTCAAGTCAGCAGAGTGGAGTGCAGTGCGTGGAGTCAAGTCAGCAGAGTGGAGTGCAGTGCGTGGAGTCAAGTCCGTGGAGTGGAGTCAAGTCCACGGAGGCAAGTCCGCGGAGTCAAGTCAGCGGAGTAGAGTTAAGTGTAAGGAATGGAGTGAAGTCCATGGAGTCAAGGCCGTGGAGTGGATTCAAGTCCGTGGAGTCAAGTCAGCGGAGTGGAGTGAAGTGCGTGGAGTCAAGTCCGTGGAGTGGAGTCAAGTCCGTGGAGTCAAGTCAGCGGAGTGGAGTGAAGTCCGTGGATTCAAGTCCGTGGAGTGGAGTCAAGTCCACGGAGGCAAGTCCGTGGAGTCAAGTCCGCGGAGTCAAGTCAGCAGAGTAGAGTTAAGTCTACGGAGTGGAGTGAAGACCGTGGAGTCAAGTCCGTGGAGTGGAGTCAAGTCCGTGGAGTCAAGTCAGCAGAGTGGAGTGCAGTGCGTGGAGTCAAGTCCGTGGACTGGAGTCAAATCCACGGAGTCAAGTCTGTGGAGTCAATTCAGCGGAGTGGAGTCAAATCCGTTGAGTCAAGTCCTTGGAGTCAAGTCAGCGGAGTAGAGTCAAGTCTAAGGAGTGGAGTGAAGTCCGTGGAGTCAAGTCCGTGGATTGGAGTCAAATCCACGGAGTCAGGTCTGTGGAGTCAAGTCAGCGGAATGGAGTCAAATCCGTGGAGTCAAGTCAGCGGAGTGGAGTGAAGTGCGTGGAGTCAAGTCCGTGGAGTGGAGTCAAGTCCACGGAGGCAAGTCCGTGGAGTTAAGTCTGCGGACTCAAGTCAGCGGAGTAGAGTTAAGTTTGAGGAGTTGAGTGAAGTGCGTGGAGGGAAGTCAGCGGAGTGGAGTCAAGTCCGTGGAGTCAAGTCAGCGGAGTGGAGTGAAGTGCGTGGAGTCAAGTCCGTGGAGTGGAGTCAAGTCCACGGAGGCAAGTCCGTGGAGTCAAGTCCGCGGAGTCAAGTCAGCGGAGTAGAGTTAAGTCTAAGGAGTTGAGTGAAGTCCGTGGAGTGAAGTCAGCGGAGTGGAGTCAAGTCCTTGGATTCAAGTCCGTGGAGTGGAGTCAAGTCCACGGAGGCAAGTCAACAGAGTGGAGTGCAGTGCGTGGAGTCAAGTCAGCGGAGTGGAGTGAAGTCCGTGGATTCAAGTCCGTGGAGTGGAGTCAAGTCCACGGAGGCAAGTCAACAGAGTGGAGTGCAGTGCGTGGAGTCAAGTCAGCGGAGTGGAGTCAAGTCCGTGGAGTCAAGTCCGTGGAGTGGAGTCAAGTCCACGGAGTCAAGTCTGTGGAGTAAAGTCCGTGGAGTCAAGTCAGCGGAGTGGAGTGGAGTCCGTGGAGTCAAGTCCGTGGAGTGGAGTCAAGTCCACGGAGGCAAGTCAGCAGAGTGGAGTGCAGTGCGTGGAGTCAAGTCAGCGGAGTGGAGTCAAGTCCGTGGATTCAAGTCCGTGGAGTAGAGTCAAGTCCACGGAGGCAAGTCAACAGAGTGGAGTGCAGTGCGTGGAGTCAAGTCAGCGGAGTGGAGTCAAGTCCGTGGAGTCAAGTCCGTGGAGTGGAGTCAAGTCCACGGAGGCAAGTCAACAGAGTGGAGTGCAGTGCGTGGAGTCAAGTCAGCGGAGTGGAGTGAAGTCCGTGGATTCAAGTCCGTGGAGTGGAGTCAAGTCCACGGAGGCAAGTCAACAGAGTGGAGTGCAGTGCGTGGAGTCAAGTCAGCGGAGTGGAGTGAAGACCGTGGAGTCAAGTCCGTGGAGTGGAGTCAAGTCCGTGGAGTCAAGTCAGCAGAGTGGAGTGCAGTGCGTGGAGTCAAGTCCGTGGACTGGAGTCAAATCCACGGAGTCAAGTCTGTGGAGTCAATTCAGCGGAGTGGAGTCAAATCCGTTGAGTCAAGTCCTTGGAGTCAAGTCAGCGGAGTAGAGTCAAGTCTAAGGAGTGGAGTGAAGTCCGTGGAGTCAAGTCCGTGGATTGGAGTCAAATCCACGGAGTCAGGTCTGTGGAGTCAAGTCAGCGGAATGGAGTCAAATCCGTGGAGTCAAGTCAGCGGAGTGGAGTGAAGTGCGTGGAGTCAAGTCCGTGGAGTGGAGTCAAGTCCACGGAGGCAAGTCCGTGGAGTTAAGTCTGCGGACTCAAGTCAGCGGAGTAGAGTTAAGTTTGAGGAGTTGAGTGAAGTGCGTGGAGGGAAGTCAGCGGAGTGGAGTCAAGTCCGTGGAGTCAAGTCAGCGGAGTGGAGTGAAGTGCGTGGAGTCAAGTCCGTGGAGTGGAGTCAAGTCCACGGAGGCAAGTCCGTGGAGTCAAGTCCGCGGAGTCAAGTCAGCGGAGTAGAGTTAAGTCTAAGGAGTTGAGTGAAGTCCGTGGAGTGAAGTCAGCGGAGTGGAGTCAAGTCCTTGGATTCAAGTCCGTGGAGTGGAGTCAAGTCCACGGAGGCAAGTCAACAGAGTGGAGTGCAGTGCGTGGAGTCAAGTCAGCGGAGTGGAGTGAAGTCCGTGGATTCAAGTCCGTGGAGTGGAGTCAAGTCCACGGAGGCAAGTCAACAGAGTGGAGTGCAGTGCGTGGAGTCAAGTCAGCGGAGTGGAGTCAAGTCCGTGGAGTCAAGTCCGTGGAGTGGAGTCAAGTCCACGGAGTCAAGTCTGTGGAGTAAAGTCCGTGGAGTCAAGTCAGCGGAGTGGAGTGGAGTCCGTGGAGTCAAGTCCGTGGAGTGGAGTCAAGTCCACGGAGGCAAGTCAGCAGAGTGGAGTGCAGTGCGTGGAGTCAAGTCAGCGGAGTGGAGTCAAGTCCGTGGATTCAAGTCCGTGGAGTAGAGTCAAGTCCACGGAGGCAAGTCAACAGAGTGGAGTGCAGTGCGTGGAGTCAAGTCAGCGGAGTGGAGTCAAGTCCGTGGAGTCAAGTCCGTGGAGTGGAGTCAAGTCTGTGGAGTAAAGTCTGTGGAGTAAAGTCCGTGGAGTCAAGTCAGCGGAGTGGAGTGGAGTCCGTGGAGTCAAGTCCGTGGAGTGGAGTCAAGTCCACGGAGTCAAGTCTGTGGAGTAAAGTCCGTGGAGTCAAGTCAGCGGAGTGGAGTCGAGTCCGTGGAGTCAAGTCAGCGGAGTGGAGTCAAGTCCGTGGAGTCAAGTCAGCGGAGTGGAGTCAAGTCCGTGGAGTCAAGTCAGCGGAGTGGAGTGCAGTGCGTGGAGTCAAGTCAGCAGAGTGGAGTGCAGTGCGTGGAGTCAAGTCCGTGGAGTGGAGTCAAGTCCACGGAGGCAAGTCTGTGGAGTCAATTCAGCGGAGTGGAGTCAAATCCGTTGAGTCAAGTCTTTGGAGTCAAGTCAGCGGAGTAGAGTCAAGTCTAAGGAGTGGAGTGAAGTCCGTGGAGTCAAGTCCGTGGATTGGAGTCAAATCCACGGAGTCAGGTCTGTGGAGTCAAGTCAGCGGAATGGAGTCAAATCCGTGGAGTCAAGTCAGCGGAGTGGAGTGAAGTGCGTGCAGTCAAGTCCGTGGAGTGGAGTCAAGTCCACGGAGGCAAGTCCGTGGAGTCAAGTCTGCGGAGTCAAGTCAGCGGAGTAGAGTTAAGTTTGAGGAGTTGAGTGAAGTGCGTGGAGGGAAGTCAGCGGAGTGGAGTCAAGTCCGTGGAGTCAAGTCAGCGGAGTGGAGTGAAGTGCGTGGAGTCAAGTCCGTGGAGTGGAGTCAAGTCCACGGAGGCAAGTACGTGGAGTCAAGTCCGCAGAGTCAAGTCAGTGGAGTAGAGTTAAGTCTACGGAGTGGAGTGAAGTCCGTGGAGTCAAGTCCGTGGATTGGAGTCAAATCCACGGAGTCAAGTCGGTGGAGTCAAGTCAGCGGATTGGAGTCAAATCCGTGGAGTCAAGTCCTTGGAGTCAAGTCCGTGGAGTGGAGTCAAGTCCGTGGAGTCAAGTCAGCAGAGTGGAGTGCAGTGCGTGGAGTCAAGTCCGTGGAGTGGAGTCAAGTCCGTGGAGTCAAGTCAGCGGAGTGGAGTGAAGTCCGTGGAGTCAAGTCCGTGGAGTCAAGTCAGCGGAGTGGAGTCAAATCCGTGGAGTCAAGTCCTTGGAGTCAAGTCCGTGGAGTAGATTCAAGTCCGTGGAGTCAAGTCAGCAGAGTGGAGTGCAGTGCGTGGAGTCAAGTCCGTGGAGTGGAGTCAAGTCCACGGAGGCAAGTCAACAGAGTGGAGTGCAGTGCGTGGAGTCAAGTCAGCGGAGTGGAGTCAAATCCGTGGAGTCAAGTCCTTGGAGTCAAGTCCGTGGAGTAGAGTCAAGTCCGTGGAGTCAAGTGAGCAGAGTGGAGTGCAGTGCGTGGAGTCAAGTCAGCAGAGTGGAGTGCAGTGCGTGGAGTCAAGTCCGTGGAGTGGAGTCAAGTCCACGGAGGCAAGTCTGTGGAGTCAATTCAGCGGAGTGGAGTCAAATCCGTTGAGTCAAGTCCTTGGAGTCAAGTCAGCGGAGTAGAGTCAAGTCTAAGGAGTGGAGTGAAGTCCGTGGAGTCAAGTCCGTGGATTGGAGTCAAATCCACGGAGTCAGGTCTGTGGAGTCAAGTCAGCGGAATGGAGTCAAATCCGTGGAGTCAAGTCAGCGGAGTGGAGTGAAGTGCGTGCAGTCAAGTCCGTGGAGTGGAGTCAAGTCCACGGAGGCAAGTCTGTGGAGTCAAGTCTGCGGAGTCAAGTCAGCGGATTGGAGTCAAATCCGTGGAGTCAAGTCCTTGGAGTCAAGTCCGTGGAGTGGAGTCAAGTCCGTGGAGTCAAGTCAGCAGAGTGGAGTGCAGTGCGTGGTGTCAAGTTCGTGGAGTGGAGTCAAGTCCGTGGAGTCAAGTCCTTGGAGTCAAGTCCGTGGAGTAGATTCAAGTCCGTGGAGTCAAGTCAGGAGAGTGGAGTGCAGTGCGTGGAGTCAAGTCCGTGGAGTGGAGTCAAGTCCACGGAGGCAAGTCAACAGAGTGGAGTGCAGTGCGTGGAGTCAAGTCAGCGGAGTGGAGTCAAATCCGTGGAGTCAAGTCCTTGGAGTCAAGTCCGTGGAGTAGAGTCAAGTCCGTGGAGTCAAGTCAGCAGAGTGGAGTGCAGTGCGTGGAGTCAAGTCAGCAGAGTGGAGTGCAGTGCGTGGAGTCAAGTCAGCAGAGTGGAGTGCAGTGCGTGGAGTCAAGTCCGTGGAGTGGAGTCAAGTCCACGGAGGCAAGTCAGCAGAGTCAAGTCAGCGGAGTAGAGTTAAGTGTAAGGAATGGAGTGAAGTCCATGGAGTCAAGTCCGTGGAGTGGATTCAAGTCCGTGGAGTCAAGTCAGCGGAGTGGAGTGAAGTGCGTGGAGTTAAGTCCGTGGAGTGGAGTCAAGTCCACGGAGGCAAGTCCGTGGAGTCAAGTCCGCAGAGTCAAGTCAGTGGAGTAGAGTTAAGTCTACGGAGTGGAGTGAAGTCCGTGGAGTCAAGTCCGTAGATTGGAGTCAAATCCACGGAGTCAAGTCGGTGGAGTCAAGTCAGCGGATTGGAGTCAAATCCGTGGAGTCAAGTCCTTGGAGTCAAGTCCGTGGAGTGGAGTCAAGTCCGTGGAGTCAAGTCAGCAGAGTGGAGTGCAGTGCGTGGAGCCAAGTCCGTGGAGTGGAGTCAAGTCCGTGGAGTCAAGTCAGCGGAGTGGAGTGAAGTCCGTGGAGTCAAGTCCGTGGAGTCAAGTCAGCGGAGTGGAGTCAAATCCGTGGAGTCAAGTCCTTGGAGTCAAGTCCGTGGAGTAGATTCAAGTCCGTGGAGTCAAGTCAGCAGAGTGGAGTGCAGTGCGTGGAGTCAAGTCAGCAGAGTGGAGTGCAGTGCGTGGAGTCAAGTCCGTGGAGTGGAGTCAAGTCCACGGAGGCAAGTCCGCGGAGTCAAGTCAGCGGAGTAGAGTTAAGTGTAAGGAATGGAGTGAAGTCCATGGAGTCAAGGCCGTGGAGTGGATTCAAGTCCGTGGAGTCAAGTCAGCGGAGTGGAGTGAAGTGCGTGGAGTCAAGTCCGTGGAGTGGAGTCAAGTCCGTGGAGTCAAGTCAGCGGAGTGGAGTGAAGTCCGTGGATTCAAGTCCGTGGAGTGGAGTCAAGTCCACGGAGGCAAGTCCGTGGAGTCAAGTCCGCGGAGTCAAGTCAGCAGAGTAAAGTCTACGGAGTGGAGTGAAGACCGTGGAGTCAAGTCCGTGGAGTGGAGTCAAGTCCGTGGAGTCAAGTCAGCAGAGTGGAGTGCAGTGCGTGGAGTCAAGTCCGTGGACTGGAGTCAAATCCGTTGAGTCAAGTCCTTGGAGTCAAGTCAGCGGAGTAGAGTCAAGTATAAGGAGTGGAGTGAAGTCCGTGGAGTCAAGTCCGTGGATTGGAGTCAAATCCACGGAGTCAGGTCTGTGGAGTCAAGTCAGCGGAACGGAGTCAAATCCGTGGAGTCAAGTCAGCGGAGTGGAGTGAAGTGCGTGGAGTCAAGTCCGTGGAGTGGAGTCAAGTCCACGGAGGCAAGTCCGCGGAGTCAAGTCAGCGGAGTAGAGTTAAGTGTAAGGAATGGAGTGAAGTCCATGGAGTCAAGGCCGTGGAGTGGATTCAAGTCCGTGGAGTCAAGTCAGCGGAGTGGAGTGAAGTGCGTGGAGTCAAGTCCGTGGAGTGGAGTCAAGTCCGTGGAGTCAAGTCAGCGGAGTGGAGTGAAGTCCGTGGATTCAAGTCCGTGGAGTGGAGTCAAGTCCACGGAGGCAAGTCCGTGGAGTCAAGTCCGCGGAGTCAAGTCAGCAGAGTAGAGTTAAGTCTACGGAGTGGAGTGAAGACCGTGGAGTCAAGTCCGTGGAGTGGAGTCAAGTCCGTGGAGTCAAGTCAGCAGAGTGGAGTGCAGTGCGTGGAGTCAAGTCCGTGGACTGGAGTCAAATCCGTTGAGTCAAGTCCTTGGAGTCAAGTCAGCGGAGTAGAGTCAAGTCTAAGGAGTGGAGTGAAGTCCGTGGAGTCAAGTCCGTGGATTGGAGTCAAATCCACGGAGTCAGGTCTGTGGAGTCAAGTCAGCGGAATGGAGTCAAATCCGTGGAGTCAAGTCAGCGGAGTGGAGTGAAGTGCGTGGAGTCAAGTCCGTGGAGTGGAGTCAAGTTCACGGAGGCAAGTCCGTGGAGTCAAGTCTGCGGAGTCAAGTCAGCGGAGTAGAGTTAAGTTTGAGGAGTTGAGTGAAGTGCGTGGAGGGAAGTCAGCGGAGTGGAGTCAAGTCCGTGGAGTCAAGTCAGCGGAGTGGAGTGAAGTGCGTGGAGTCAAGTCCGTGGAGTGGAGTCAAGTCCACGGAGTCAAATCCGTTGAGTCAAGTCCTTGGAGTCAAGTCAGCGGAGTAGAGTCAAGTATAAGGAGTGGAGTGAAGTCCGTGGAGTCAAGTCCGTGGATTGGAGTCAAATCCACGGAGTCAGGTCTGTGGAGTCAAGTCAGCGGAACGGAGTCAAATCCGTGGAGTCAAGTCAGCGGAGTGGAGTGAAGTGCGTGGAGTCAAGTCCGTGGAGTGGAGTCAAGTCCACGGAGGCAAGTCCGTGGAGTCAAGTCTGCGGAGTCAAGTCAGCGGAGTAGAGTTAAGTTTGAGGAGTTGAGTGAAGTGCGTGGAGGGAAGTCAGCGGAATGGAGTCAAATCCGTGGAGTCAAGTCAGCGGAGTGGAGTGAAGTGCGTGGAGTCAAGTCCGTGGAGTGGAGTCAAGTCCACGGAGGCAAGTCCGTGGAGTCAAGTCTGCGGAGTCAAGTCAGCGGAGTAGAGTTAAGTTTGAGGAGTTGAGTGAAGTGCGTGGAGGGAAGTCAGCGGAGTGGAGTCAAGTCCGTGGAGTCAAGTCAGCGGAGTGGAGTGAAGTGCGTGGAGTCAAGTCCGTGGAGTGGAGTCAAGTCCACGGAGGCAAGTACGTGGAGTCAAGTCCGCAGAGTCAAGTCAGTGGAGTAGAGTTAAGTCTACGGAGTGGAGTGAAGTCCGTGGAGTCAAGTCTGTGGATTGGAGTCAAATCCACGGAGTCAAGTCGGTGGAGTCAAGTCAGCGGATTGGAGTCAAATCCGTGGAGTCAAGTCCTTGGAGTCAAGTCCGTGGAGTGGAGTCAAGTCCGTGGAGTCAAGTCAGCAGAGTGGAGTGCAGTGCGTGGAGTCAAGTCCGTGGAGTGGAGTCAAGTCCGTGGAGTCAAGTCAGCGGAGTGGAGTGAAGTCCGTGGAGTCAAGTCCGTGGAGTCAAGTCAGCGGAGTGGAGTCAAATCCGTGGAGTCAAGTCCTTGGAGTCAAGTCCGTGGAGTAGATTCAAGTCCGTGGAGTCAAGCCAGCAGAGTGGAGTGCAGTGCGTGGAGTCAAGTCCGTGGAGTGGAGTCAAGTCCACGGAGGCAAGTCAACAGAGTGGAGTGCAGTGCGTGGAGTCAAGTCAGCGGAGTGGAGTCAAATCCGTGGAGTCAAGTCCTTGGAGTCAAGTCCGTGGAGTAGAGTCAAGTCCGTGGAGTCAAGTCAGCAGAGTGGAGTGCAGTGCGTGGAGTCAAGTCAGCAGAGTGGAGTGCAGTGCGTGGAGTCAAGTCCGTGGAGTGGAGTCAAGTCCACGGAGGCAAGTCTGTGGAGTCAATTCAGCGGAGTGGAGTCAAATCCGTTGAGTCAAGTCCTTGGAGTCAAGTCAGCGGAGTAGAGTCAAGTCTAAGGAGTGGAGTGAAGTCCGTGGAGTCAAGTCCGTGGATTGGAGTCAAATCCACGGAGTCAGGTCTGTGGAGTCAAGTCAGCGGAATGGAGTCAAATCCGTGGAGTCAAGTCAGCGGAGTGGAGTGAAGTGCGTGGAGTCAAGTCCGTGGAGTGGAGTCAAGTCCACGGAGGCAAGTCCGTGGAGTCAAGTCTGCGGAGTCAAGTCAGCGGATTGGAGTCAAATCCGTGGAGTCAAGTCCTTGGAGTCAAGTCCGTGGAGTGGAGTCAAGTCCGTGGAGTCAAGTCAGCAGAGTGGAGTGCAGTGCGTGGTGTCAAGTTCGTGGAGTGGAGTCAAGTCCGTGGAGTCAAGTCCTTGGAGTCAAGTCCGTGGAGTAGATTCAAGTCCGTGGAGTCAAGTCAGCAGAGTGGAGTGCAGTGCGTGGAGTCAAGTCCGTGGAGTGGAGTCAAGTCCACGGAGGCAAGTCAACAGAGTGGAGTGCAGTGCGTGGAGTCAAGTCAGCGGAGTGGAGTCAAATCCGTGGAGTCAAGTCCTTGGAGTCAAGTCCGTGGAGTAGAGTCAAGTCCGTGGAGTCAAGTCAGCAGAGTGGAGTGCAGTGCGTGGAGTCAAGTCAGCAGAGTGGAGTGCAGTGCGTGGAGTCAAGTCAGCAGAGTGGAGTGCAGTGCGTGGAGTCAAGTCCGTGGAGTGGAGTCAAGTCCACGGAGGCAAGTCAGCAGAGTCAAGTCAGCGGAGTAGAGTTAAGTGTAAGGAATGGAGTGAAGTCCATGGAGTCAAGTCCGTGGAGTGGATTCAAGTCCGTGGAGTCAAGTCAGCGGAGTGGAGTGAAGTGCGTGGAGTCAAGTCCGTGGAGTGGAGTCAAGTCCACGGAGGCAAGTCCGTGGAGTCAAGTCCGCAGAGTCAAGTCAGTGGAGTAGAGTTAAGTCTACGGAGTGGAGTGAAGTCCGTGGAGTCAAGTCCGTGGATTGGAGTCAAATCCACGGAGTCAAGTCGGTGGAGTCAAGTCAGCGGATTGGAGTCAAATCCGTGGAGTCAAGTCCTTGGAGTCAAGTCCGTGGAGTGGAGTCAAGTCCGTGGAGTCAAGTCAGCAGAGTGGAGTGCAGTGCGTGGAGCCAAGTCCGTGGAGTGGAGTCAAGTCCGTGGAGTCAAGTCAGCGGAGTGGAGTGAAGTCCGTGGAGTCAAGTCCGTGGAGTCAAGTCAGCGGAGTGGAGTCAAATCCGTGGAGTCAAGTCCTTGGAGTCAAGTCCGTGGAGTAGAGTCAAGTCCGTGGAGTCAAGTCAGCAGAGTGGAGTGCAGTGCGTGGAGTCAAGTCAGCAGAGTGGAGTGCAGTGCGTGGAGTCAAGTCAGCAGAGTGGAGTGCAGTGCGTGGAGTCAAGTCCGTGGAGTGGAGTCAAGTCCACGGAGGCAAGTCAGCAGAGTCAAGTCAGCGGAGTAGAGTTAAGTGTAAGGAATGGAGTGAAGTCCATGGAGTCAAGTCCGTGGAGTGGATTCAAGTCCGTGGAGTCAAGTCAGCGGAGTGGAGTGAAGTGCGTGGAGTTAAGTCCGTGGAGTGGAGTCAAGTCCACGGAGGCAAGTCCGTGGAGTCAAGTCCGCAGAGTCAAGTCAGTGGAGTAGAGTTAAGTCTACGGAGTGGAGTGAAGTCCGTGGAGTCAAGTCCGTGGATTGGAGTCAAATCCACGGAGTCAAGTCGGTGGAGTCAAGTCAGCGGATTGGAGTCAAATCCGTGGAGTCAAGTCCTTGGAGTCAAGTCCTTGGAGTGGAGTCAAGTCCGTGGAGTCAAGTCAGCAGAGTGGAGTGCAGTGCGTGGAGCCAAGTCCGTGGAGTGGAGTCAAGTCCGTGGAGTCAAGTCAGCGGAGTGGAGTGAAGTCCGTGGAGTCAAGTCCGTGGAGTCAAGTCAGCGGAGTGGAGTCAAATCCGTGGAGTCAAGTCCTTGGAGTCAAGTCCGTGGAGTAGATTCAAGTCCGTGGAGTCAAGTCAGCAGAGTGGAGTGCAGTGCGTGGAGTCAAGTCAGCAGAGTGGAGTGCAGTGCGTGGAGTCAAGTCCGTGGAGTGGAGTCAAGTCCACGGAGGCAAGTCCGCGGAGTCAAGTCAGCGGAGTAGAGTTAAGTGTAAGGAATGGAGTGAAGTCCATGGAGTCAAGGCCGTGGAGTGGATTCAAGTCCGTGGAGTCAAGTCAGCGGAGTGGAGTGAAGTGCGTGGAGTCAAGTCCGTGGAGTCGAGTCAAGTCCGTGGAGTCAAGTCAGCGGAGTGGAGTGAAGTCCGTGGATTCAAGTCCGTGGAGTGGAGTCAAGTCCACGGAGGCAAGTCCGTGGAGTCAAGTCCGCGGAGTCAAGTCAGCAGAGTAGAGTTAAGTTTGAGGAGTTGAGTGAAGTGCGTGGAGGGAAGTCAGCGGAGTGGAGTCAAGTCCGTGGAGTCAAGTCAGCGGAGTGGAGTGAAGTGCGTGGAGTCAAGTCCGTGGAGTGGAGTCAAGTCCACGGAGTCAAATCCGTTGAGTCAAGTCCTTGGAGTCAAGTCAGCGGAGTAGAGTCAAGTCTAAGGAGTGGAGTGAAGTCCGTGGAGTCAAGTCCGTGGATTGGAGTCAAATCCACGGAGTCAGGTCTGTGGAGTCAAGTCAGCGGAATGGAGTCAAATCCGTGGAGTCAAGTCAGCGGAGTGGAGTGAAGTGCGTGGAGTCAAGTCCGTGGAGTGGAGTCAAGTCCAAGGAGGCAAGTCCGTGGAGTCAAGTCTGCGGAGTCAAGTCAGCGGAGTAGAGTTAAGTTTGAGGAGTTGAGTGAAGTGCGTGGAGGGAAGTCAGCGGAGTGGAGTCAAGTCCGTGGAGTCAAGTCAGCGGAGTGGAGTGAAGTGCGTGGAGTCAAGTCCGTGGAGTGGAGTCAAGTCCACGGAGTCAAATCCGTTGAGTCAAGTCCTTGGAGTCAAGTCAGCGGAGTAGAGTCAAGTCTAAGGAGTGGAGTGAAGTCCGTGGAGTCAAGTCCGTGGATTGGAGTCAAATCCACGGAGTCAGGTCTGTGGAGTCAAGTCAGCGGAATGGAGTCAAATCCGTGGAGTCAAGTCAGCGGAGTGGAGTGAAGTGCGTGGAGTCAAGTCCGTGGAGTGGAGTCAAGTCCACGGAGGCAAGTCCGTGGAGTCAAGTCTGCGGAGTCAAGTCAGCGGAGTAGAGTTAAGTTTGAGGAGTTGAGTGAAGTGCGTGGAGGGAAGTCAGCGGAATGGAGTCAAATCCGTGGAGTCAAGTCAGCGGAGTGGAGTGAAGTGCGTGGAGTCAAGTCCGTGGAGTGGAGTCAAGTCCACGGAGGCAAGTCCGTGGAGTCAAGTCTGCGGAGTCAAGTCAGCGGAGTAGAGTTAAGTTTGAGGAGTTGAGTGAAGTGCGTGGAGGGAAGTGAGCGGAGTGGAGTCAAGTCCGTGGAGTCAAGTCAGCGGAGTGGAGTGAAGTGCGTGGAGTCAAGTCCGTGGAGTGGAGTCAAGTCCACGGAGGCAAGTACGTGGAGTCAAGTCCGCAGAGTCAAGTCAGTGGAGTAGAGTTAAGTCTACGGAGTGGAGTGAAGTCCGTGGAGTCAAGTCCGTAGATTGGAGTCAAATCCACGGAGTCAAGTCGGTGGAGTCAAGTCAGCGGATTGGAGTCAAATCCGTGGAGTCAAGTCCTTGGAGTCAAGTCCGTGGAGCGGAGTCAAGTCCGTAGAGTCAAGTTAGCAGAGTGGAGTGCAGTGCGTGGAGTCAAGTCCGTGGAGTGGAGTCAAGTCCGTGGAGTCAAGTCAGCGGAGTGGAGTGAAGTCCGTGGAGTCAAGTCCGTGGAGTGGAGTCAAGTCCACGGAGGCAAGTCCGTGGAGTCAAGTCCGCGGAGTCAAGTCAGCAGAGTAGAGTTAAGTTTGAGGAGTTGAGTGAAGTGCGTGGAGGGAAGTCAGCGGAGTGGAGTCAAGTCCGTGGAGTCAAGTCAGCGGAGTGGAGTGAAGTGCGTGGAGTCAAGTCCGTGGAGTGGAGTCAAGTCCACGGAGTCAAATCCGTTGAGTCAAGTCCTTGGAGTCAAGTCAGCGGAGTAGAGTCAAGTCTAAGGAGTGGAGTGAAGTCCGTGGAGTCAAGTCCGTGGATTGGAGTCAAATCCACGGAGTCAGGTCTGTGGAGTCAAGTCAGCGGAATGGAGTCAAATCCGTGGAGTCAAGTCAGCGGAGTGGAGTGAAGTGCGTGGAGTCAAGTCCGTGGAGTGGAGTCAAGTCCAAGGAGGCAAGTCCGTGGAGTCAAGTCTGCGGAGTCAAGTCAGCGGAGTAGAGTTTAGTTTGAGGAGTTGAGTGAAGTGCGTGGAGGGAAGTCAGCGGAGTGGAGTCAAGTCCGTGGAGTCAAGTCAGCGGAGTGGAGTGAAGTGCGTGGAGTCAAGTCCGTGGAGTGGAGTCAAGTCCACGGAGTCAAATCCGTTGAGTCAAGTCCTTGGAGTCAAGTCAGCGGAGTAGAGTCAAGTCTAAGGAGTGGAGTGAAGTCCGTGGAGTCAAGTCCGTGGATTGGAGTCAAATCCACGGAGTCAGGTCTGTGGAGTCAAGTCAGCGGAATGGAGTCAAATCCGTGGAGTCAAGTCAGCGGAGTGGAGTGAAGTGCGTGGAGTCAAGTCCGTGGAGTGGAGTCAAGTCCACGGAGGCAAGTCCGTGGAGTCAAGTCTGCGGAGTCAAGTCAGCGGAGTAGAGTTAAGTTTGAGGAGTTGAGTGAAGTGCGTGGAGGGAAGTCAGCGGAATGGAGTCAAATCCGTGGAGTCAAGTCAACGGAGTGGAGTGAAGTGCGTGGAGTCAAGTCCGTGGAGTGGAGTCAAGTCCACGGAGGCAAGTCCGTGGAGTCAAGTCTGCGGAGTCAAGTCAGCGAAGTAGAGTTAAGTTTGAGGAGTTGAGTGAAGTGCGTGGAGGGAAGTGAGCGGAGTGGAGTCAAGTCCGTGGAGTCAAGTCAGCGGAGTGGAGTGAAGTGCGTGGAGTCAAGTCCGTGGAGTGGAGTCAAGTCCACGGAGGCAAGTACGTGGAGTCAAGTCCGCAGAGTCAAGTCAGTGGAGTAGAGTTAAGTCTACGGAGTGGAGTGAAGTCCGTGGAGTCAAGTCCGTAGATTGGAGTCAAATCCACGGAGTCAAGTCGGTGGAGTCAAGTCAGCGGATTGGAGTCAAATCCGTGGAGTCAAGTCCTTGGAGTCAAGTCCGTGGAGTGGAGTCAAGTCCGTAGAGTCAAGTTAGCAGAGTGGAGTGCAGTGCGTGGAGTCAAGTCCGTGGAGTGGAGTCAAGTCCGTGGAGTCAAGTCAGCGGAGTGGAGTGAAGTCCGTGGAGTCAAGTCCGTGGAGTCAAGTCAGCGGAGTGGAGTCAAATCCGTGGAGTCAAGTCCTTGGAGTCAAGTCCGTGGAGTAGATTCAAGTCCGTGGAGTCAAGTCAGCAGAGTGGAGTGCAGTGCGTGGAGTCAAGTCCGTGGAGTGGAGTCAAGTCCACGGAGGCAAGTCAACAGAGTGGAGTGCAGTGCGTGGAGTCAAGTCAGCGGAGTGGAGTCAAATCCGTGGAGTCAAGTCGTTGGAGTCAAGTCCGTGGAGTAGAGTCAAGTCCGTGGAGTCAAGTCAGCAGAGTGGAGTGCAGTGCGTGGAGTCAAGTCAGCAGAGTGGAGTGCAGTGCGTGGAGTCAAGTCCGTGGAGTGGAGTCAAGTCCACGGAGGCAAGTCTGTGGAGTCAATTCAGCGGAGTGGAGTCAAATCCGTTGAGTCAAGTCCTTGGAGTCAAGTCAGCGGAGTAGAGTCAAGTCTAAGGAGTGGAGTGAAGTCCGTGGAGTCAAGTCCGTGGATTGGAGTCAAATCCACGGAGTCAGGTCTGTGGAGTCAAGTCAGCGGAATGGAGTCAAATCCGTGGAGTCAAGTCAGCGGAGTGGAGTGAAGTGCGTGGAGTCAAGTCCGTGGAGTGGAGTCAAGTCCACGGAGGCAAGTCCGTGGAGTCAAGTCAGCGGAGTAGAGTTAAGTGTAAGGAATGGAGTGAAGTCCATGGAGTCAAGTCCGTGGAGTGGATTCAAGTCCGTGGAGTCAAGTCAGCGGAGTGGAGTGAAGTGCGTGGAGTCAAGTCCGTGGAGTGGAGTCAAGTCCGTGGAGTCAAGTCAGCGGAGTGGAGTGAAGTCCGTGGATTCAAGTTCGTGGAGTGGAGTCAAGTCCACGGAGGCAAGTCCGCGGAGTCAAGTCAGCGGAGTAGAGTTAAGTGTAAGGAATGGAGTGAAGTCCATGGAGTCAAGTCCGTGGAGTGGATTCAAGTCCGTGGAGTCAAGTCAGCGGAGTGGAGTGAAGTGCGTGGAGTCAAGTCCGTGGAGTGGAGTCAAGTCCACGGAGGCAAGTCCGTGGAGTCAAGTCTGCGGAGTCAAGTCAGCGGAGTAGAGTTAAGTTTGAGGAGTTGAGTGAAGTGCGTGGAGGGAAGTCAGCGGAGTGGAGTCAAGTCCGTGGAGTCAAGTCAGCGGAGTGGAGTGAAGTGCGTGGAGTCAAGTCCGTGGAGTGGAGTCAAGTCCACAGAGGCAAGTCCGTGGAGTCAAGTCCGCAGAGTCAAGTCAGTGGAGTAGAGTTAAGTCTACGGAGTGGAGTGAAGTCCGTGGAGTCAAGTCCGTGGATTGGAGTCAATTCGACGGAGTCAAGTCGGTGGAGTCAAGTCAGCGGATTGGAGTCAAATCCGTGGAGTCAAGTCCTTGGAGTCAAGTCCGTGGAGTGGAGTCAAGTCCGTGGAGTCAAGTCAGCAGAGTGGAGTGCAGTGCGTGGAGTCAAGTCCGTGGAGTGGAGTGAAGTCCGTGGAGTCAAGTCCGTGGAGAGGAGTCAAGTCCGTGGAGTCAAGTCAGCGGAGTGGAGTCAAATCCGTGGAGTCAAGTCCGTGGAGTCAAGTCCGTGGATTGGAGTCAAGTCGGTGGAGTCAAGTCGGTGGAGTCAAGTCAGCGGATTGGAGTCAAATCCGTGGAGTCAAGTCCTTGGAGTCAAGTCCGTGGAGTGGAGTCAAGTCCGTGGAGTCAAGTCAGCGGAGTGGAGTGAAGTCCGTGGATTCAAGTTCGTGGAGTGGAGTCAAGTCCACGGAGGCAAGTCCGCGGAGTCAAGTCAGCGGAGTAGAGTTAAGTGTAAGGAATGGAGTGAAGTCCATGGAGTCAAGTCCGTGGAGTGGATTCAAGTCCGTGGAGTCAAGTCAGCGGAGTGGAGTGAAGTGCGTGGAGTCAAGTCCGTGGAGTGGAGTCAAGTCCACGGAGGCAAGTCCGTGGAGTCAAGTCTGCGGAGTCAAGTCAGCGGAGTAGAGTTAAGTTTGAGGAGTTGAGTGAAGTGCGTGGAGGGAAGTCAGCGGAGTGGAGTCAAGTCCGTGGAGTCAAGTCAGCGGAGTGGAGTGAAGTGCGTGGAGTCAAGTCCGTGGAGTGGAGTCAAGTCCACAGAGGCAAGTCCGTGGAGTCAAGTCCGCAGAGTCAAGTCAGTGGAGTAGAGTTAAGTCTACGGAGTGGAGTGAAGTCCGTGGAGTCAAGTCCGTGGATTGGAGTCAATTCCACGGAGTCAAGTCGGTGGAGTCAAGTCAGCGGATTGGAGACAAATCCATGGAGTCAAGTCCTTGGAGTCAAGTCCGTGGAGTGGAGTCAAGTCCGTGGAGTCAAGTCAGCAGAGTGGAGTGCAGTGCGTGGAGTCAAGTCCGTGGAGTGGAGTCAAGTCCGTGGAGTCAAGTCAGCGGAGTGGAGTGAAGTCCGTGGAGTCAAGTCCGTGGAGTGGAGTCAAGTCCGTGGAGTCAAGTCAGCGGAGTGGAGTCAAATCCACGGAGTCAAGTCGGTGGAGTCAAGTCAGCGGATTGGAGTCAAATCCGTGGAGTCAAGTCCTTGGAGTCAAGTCCGTGGAGTGGAGTCAAGTCCGTGGAGTCAAGTCAGCAGAGTGGAGTGCAGTGCGTGGAGTCAAGTCTGTGGACTGGAGTCAAATCCACGGAGTCAAGTCTGTGGAGTCAATTCAGCGGAGTGGAGTGAAGTCCGTGGAGTCAAGTCCGTGGATTGGAGTCAAATCCACGGAGTCAAGTCGGTGGAGTCAAGTTAGCGGATTGGAGTCAAATCCGTGGAGTCAAGTCCTTGGAGTCAAGTCCGTGGAGTGGAGTCAAGTCCGTGGAGTCAAGTCAGCAGAGTGGAGTGCAGTGCGTGGAGTCAAGTCCGTGGAGTGGAGTCAAGTCCGTGGAGTCAAGTCAGCGGAGTGGAGTGAAGTCCGTGGAGTCAAGTCCGTGGAGTGGAGTCAAGTCCGTGGAGTCAAGTCAGCGGAGTGGAGTCAAATCCGTGGAGTCAAGTCCTTGGAGTCAAGTCCGTGGAGTGGAGTCAAGTCCGTGGAGTCAAGTCAGCAGAGTGGAGTGCAGTGCGTGGAGTCAAGTCCGTGGAGTGGAGTCAAGTCCGTGGAGTCAAGTCAGCGGAGTGGAGTGAAGTCCGTGGAGTCAAGTCCGTGGAGTGGAGTCAAGTCCGTGGAGTCAAGTCCGTGGAGTGGAGTCAAGTCCGTGGAGTCAAGTCAGCGGAGTGGAGTCAAATCCGTGGAGTCAAGTCCTTGGAGTCAAGTCCGTGGAGTAGATTCAAGTCCGTGGAGTCAAGTCAGCAGAGTGGAGTGCAGTGCGTAGAGTCAAGTCCGTGGAATGGAGTCAAATCCGTGGAGTCAAGTCCTTGGAGTCAAGTCCGTGGAGTAGAGTCAAGTCCGCGGAGTCAAGTCAGCAGAGTAGAGTAAAGTCTACGGAGTGGAGTGAAGTCCGTGGAGTCAAGTCCGTGGATTGGAGTCAAATCCACGGAGTCAAGTCGGTGGAGTCAAGTCAGCGGATTGGAGTCAAATCCGTGGAGTCAAGTCCTTGGAGTCAAGTCCGTGGAGTGGAGTCAAGTCCGTGGAGTCAAGTCAGCAGAGTGGAGTGCAGTGCGTGGAGTCAAGTCTGTGGACTGGAGTCAAATCCACGGAGTCAAGTCTGTGGAGTCAATTCAGCGGAGTGGAGTGAAGTCCGTGGAGTCAAGTCCGTGGATTGGAGTCAAATCCACGGAGTCAAGTCGGTGGAGTCAAGTCAGCGGATTGGAGTCAAATCCGTGGAGTCAAGTCCTTGGAGTCAAGTCCGTGGAGTGGAGTCAAGTCCGTGGAGTCAAGTCAGCAGAGTGGAGTGCAGTGCGTGGAGTCAAGTCCGTGGAGTGGAGTCAAGTCCGTGGAGTCAAGTCAGCGGAGTGGAGTGAAGTCCGTGGAGTCAAGTCCGTGGAGTGGAGTCAAGTCCGTGGAGTCAAGTCAGCGGAGTGGAGTCAAATCCGTGGAGTCAAGTCCTTGGAGTCAAGTCCGTGGAGTGGAGTCAAGTCCGTGGAGTCAAGTCAGCAGAGTGGAGTGCAGTGCGTGGAGTCAAGTCCGTGGAGTGGAGTCAAGTCCGTGGAGTCAAGTCAGCGGAGTGGAGTGAAGTCCGTGGAGTCAAGTCCGTGGAGTGGAGTCAAGTCCGTGGAGTCAAGTCCGTGGAGTGGAGTCAAGTCCGTGGAGTCAAGTCAGCGGAGTGGAGTCAAATCCGTGGAGTCAAGTCCTTGGAGTCAAGTCCGTGGAGTAGATTCAAGTCCGTGGAGTCAAGTCAGCAGAGTGGAGTGCAGTGCGTAGAGTCAAGTCCGTGGAATGGAGTCAAATCCGTGGAGTCAAGTCCTTGGAGTCAAGTCCGTGGAGTAGAGTCAAGTCCGCGGAGTCAAGTCAGCAGAGTAGAGTAAAGTCTACGGAGTGGAGTGAAGTCCGTGGAGTCAAGTCCGTGGATTGGAGTCAAATCCACGGAGTCAAGTCGGTGGAGTCAAGTCAGCGGATTGGAGTCAAATCCGTGGAGTCAAGTCCTTGGAGTCAAGTCCGTGGAGTGGAGTCAAGTCCGTGGAGTCAAGTCAGCAGAGTGGAGTGCAGTGCGTGGAGTCAAGTCTGTGGACTGGAGTCAAATCCACGGAGTCAAGTCTGTGGAGTCAATTCAGCGGAGTGGAGTGAAGTCCGTGGAGTCAAGTCCGTGGATTGGAGTCAAATCCACGGAGTCAAGTCGGTGGAGTCAAGTCAGCGGATTGGAGTCAAATCCGTGGAGTCAAGTCCTTGGAGTCAAGTCCGTGGAGTGGAGTCAAGTCCGTGGAGTCAAGTCAGCAGAGTGGAGTGCAGTGCGTGGAGTCAAGTCCGTGGAGTGGAGTCAAGTCCGTGGAGTCAAGTCAGCGGAGTGGAGTCAAATCCGTGGAGTCAAGTCCTTGGAGTCAAGTCCGTGGAGTGGAGTCAAGTCCGTGGAGTCAAGTCAGCGGAGTGGAGTGAAGTCCGTGGATTCAAGTTCGTGGAGTGGAGTCAAGTCCACGGAGGCAAGTCCGCGGAGTCAAGTCAGCGGAGTAGAGTTAAGTGTAAGGAATGGAGTGAAGTCCATGGAGTCAAGTCCGTGGAGTGGATTCAAGTCCGTGGAGTCAAGTCAGCGGAGTGGAGTGAAGTGCGTGGAGTCAAGTCCGTGGAGTGGAGTCAAGTCCACGGAGGCAAGTCCGTGGAGTCAAGTCTGCGGAGTCAAGTCAGCGGAGTAGAGTTAAGTTTGAGGAGTTGAGTGAAGTGCGTGGAGGGAAGTCAGCGGAGTGGAGTCAAGTCCGTGGAGTCAAGTCAGCGGAGTGGAGTGAAGTGCGTGGAGTCAAGTCCGTGGAGTGGAGTCAAGTCCACAGAGGCAAGTCCGTGGAGTCAAGTCCGCAGAGTCAAGTCAGTGGAGTAGAGTTAAGTCTACGGAGTGGAGTGAAGTCCGTGGAGTCAAGTCCGTGGATTGGAGTCAATTCGACGGAGTCAAGTCGGGTGGAGTCACAGTCCGCGGATTGGAGTCAAATCCGTGGAGTCAAGTCCTTGGAGTCAAGTCCGTGGAGTGGAGTCAAGTCCGTGGAGTCAGTCAGCAGAGTTGGAGTGCAGTGCGTGGAGTCAAGTCCGTGGAGTGGAGTGAAGTCCGTGGAGTCAAGTCCGTGGAGTGGAGTCAAGTCGTGAGTCAAGTCAGCGGAGTGGAGTGGAAGTGCGTGGAGTCAAGTCCGTGGAGTGGAGTCAAGTCCACGGAGGCAAGTCCGTGGAGTCAAGTCTGCGGAGTCAAGTCCGCGGAGTAGAGTAGTTTGAGGAGTTGAGTGAAGTGCGTGGAGGGAAGTCAGCGGAGTGGAGTCAAGTCCGTGGAGTCAAGTCAGCGGAGTGGAGTGAAGTGCGTGGAGTCAAGTCCGTGGAGTGGAGTCAAGTCCACAGAGGCAAGTCCGTGGAGTCAAGTCCGCAGAGTCAAGTCAGTGGAGTAGAGTTAAGTCTACGGAGTGGAGTGAAGTCCCGTGGAGTCAAGTCAGCAGAGTGGAGTGTCAGTGCGTGGAGTCAAGTCCGTGGAGTGGAGTCAAGTCCGTGGAGTCAAGTCAGCGGAGTGGAGTGGAAGTCCGTGGAGTCAAGTCCGTGGAGTGGAGTCAGTCCGTGGAGTCAAGTCAGCGGAGTGGAGTCAAATCCGGTGGAGTCAAGTCCTGGAGTCAGTCCGTGGAGAAGATTCAAGTCCGTGGAGTCAAGTCAGCAGAGTGGAGTGACAGTGCGTAGAGTCAAGTCCGTGGAGTGGAGTCAAATCCGTGGAGTCAAGTCCTTGGAGTTCAGTCCGTGGAGTAGAGTCAAGTCCGCGGAGTCAAGTCAGCAGAGTAGAGTAAAGTCATACGGAGTGGAGTGAAGTCCGTGGAGTCAAGTCCGTGGATTGGAGTCAAATCCACGGAGTCACAGTCGTGGAGTCAAGTCAGCGGATTGGAGTCAAATCCGTGGAGTCAAGTCCTTGGAGTCAAGTCCGTGGAGTGGAGTCAAGTCCGTGGAGTCAAGTCAGCAGAGTGGAGTGCAGTGCGTGGAGTCAAGTCTGTGGAGTGGAGTCAAGTCCGTGGAGTCAAGTCAGCGGAGTGGAGTGAAGTCCGTGGATTCAAGTCCGTGGAGTGGAGTCAAGTCCGTGGAGTCAAGTCCGTGGAGTGGAGTCAAGTCCGTGGAGTCAAGTCAGCGGAGTGGAGTCAATCCGTGGAGTCAAGTCCTTGGAGTCAAGTCCGTGGAGTAGATTCAAGTCCGTGGAGTCAAGTCCGTGGAGTGGAGTCAAGTCCGTGGAGTCAAGTCCGTGGAGTGGAGTCAAGTCCGTGGAGTCAAGTCAGCGGAGTGGAGTCAAATCCGTGGAGTCAAGTCCTTGGAGTCAAGTCCGTGGAGTAGATTCAAGTCCGTGGAGTCAAGTCAGCAGAGTGGAGTGCAGTGCGTAGAGTCAAGTCCGTGGAGTGGAGTCAAATCCGTGGAGTCAAGTCCTTGGAGTCAAGTCCGTGGAGTAGAGTCAAGTCCGTGGAGTCAAGTCAGCGGAGTGGAGTGAAGTACGTGAGTCAAGTCCTTGGAGTCAAGTCCGTGGAGTAGAGTCAAGTCCGTGGAGTCAAGTCAGCGGAGTGGAGTGAAGTACGTGGAGTCAAGTCCGTGGAGTGGAGTCAAGTCCACGGAGGCAAGTCACTGGAGTCAAGTCCGCGGAGTCAAGTCAGCGGAGTAAAGTCTAAGGAGTGGAGTGAAGTCCGTGGAGGGAAGTCAGCGGAGTGGAGTCAAGTCCTTGGAGTCAAGTTAGCGGAGTGGAGTGAAGTGCGTGGAGTCAAGTCCGTGGAGTGGAGTCAAGTCCACGGAGGCAAGTCAGCGGAGTGGAGTGAAGTCCGTGGATTCAAGTCCGTGGAGTGGAGTCAAGTCCACGGAGGCAAGTCCTTGGAGTCAAGTCCGCGGAGTCAAGTCAGCAGAGTAGAGTAAAGTCTACGGAGTGGAGTGAAGTCCGTGGAGTCAAGTCCGTGGATTGGAGTCAAATCCACGGAGTCAAGTCGGTGGAGTCAAGTCAGCGGATTGGAGTCAAATCCGTGGAGTCAAGTCCGTGGAGTCAAGTCCGTGGAGTGGAGTCAAGTCCGTGGAGTCAAGTCCGTGGAGTGGGAGTCAAGTCCGTGGAGTCAAGTCAGCGGAGTGGAGTCAAATCCGTGGAGTCAAGTCCTTGGAGTCAAGTCCGTGGAGTAGATTCAAGTCCGTGGAGTCAAGTCCGTGGAGTGGAGTCAAGTCCGTGGAGTCAAGTCCGTGGAGTGGAGTCAAGTCCGTGGAGTCAAGTCAGCGGAGTGGAGTCAAATCCGTGGAGTCAAGTCCTTGGAGTCAAGTCCGTGGAGTAGATTCAAGTCCGTGGAGTCAAGTCAGCAGAGTGGAGTGCAGTGCGTAGAGTCAAGTCCGTGGAGTGGAGTCAAATCCGTGGAGTCAAGTCCTTGGAGTCAAGTCCGTGGAGTAGAGTCAAGTCCGTGGAGTCAAGTCAGCGGAGTGGAGTGAAGTACGTGGAGTCAAGTCCTTGGAGTCAAGTCCGTGGAGTAGAGTCAAGTCCGTGGAGTCAAGTCAGCGGAGTGGAGTGAAGTACGTGGAGTCAAGTCCGTGGAGTGGAGTCAAGTCCACGGAGGCAAGTCACTGGAGTCAAGTCCGCGGAGTCAAGTCAGCGGAGTAAAGTCTAAGGAGTGGAGTGAAGTCCGTGGAGGGAAGTCAGCGGAGTGGAGTCAAGTCCTTGGAGTCAAGTTAGCGGAGTGGAGTGAAGTGCGTGGAGTCAAGTCCGTGGAGTGGAGTCAAGTCCACGGAGGCAAGTCAGCGGAGTGGAGTGAAGTCCGTGGATTCAAGTCCGTGGAGTGGAGTCAAGTCCACGGAGGCAAGTCCTTGGAGTCAAGTCCGCGGAGTCAAGTCAGCAGAGTAGAGTAAAGTCTACGGAGTGGAGTGAAGTCCGTGGAGTCAAGTCCGTGGATTGGAGTCAATCCACGGAGTCAAGTCGGTGGAGTCAAGTCAGCGGATTGGAGTCAAATCCGTGGAGTCAAGTCCTTGGAGTCAAGTCCGTGGAGTGGAGTCAAGTCCGTGGAGTCAAGTCAGCGGAGTGGAGTGAAGTGCGTGGAGTCAAGTCCGTGGAGTGGAGTCAAGTCCACGGAGTCAAGTCAGCGGAGTGGAGTGAAGTACGTGGAGTCAAGTCCGTGGAGTGGAGTCAAGTCCACGGAGGCAAGTCAGTGGAGTCAAGTCCGCGGAGTCAAGTCAGCGGAGTAAAGTCTGAGGAGTGGAGTGAAGTCCGTGGAGGGAAGTCAGCGGAGTGGAGTCAAGTCCTTGGAGTCAAGTCAGCGGAGTGGAGTGAAGTCCTTGGAGTCAAGTCCGTGGAGTGGAGTCAAGTCCGTGGAGTCAAGTCAGCAGAGTGGAGTGCAGTGCGTGGAGTCAAGTCCGTGGACTGGAGTCAAATCCACGGAGTCAAGTCTGTGGAGTCAATTCAGCGGAGTGGAGTGAAGTCCGTGGAGTCAAGTCCGTGGATTGGAGTCAAATCCACGGAGTCAAGTCGGTGGAGTCAAGTCAGCGGATTGGAGTCAAATCCGTGGAGTCAAGTCCTTGGAGTCAAGTCCGTGGAGTGGAGTCAAGTCCGTGGAGTCAAGTCAGCAGAGTGGAGTGCAGTGCGTGGAGTCAAGTCCGTGGAGTGGAGTCAAGTCCGTGGAGTCAAGTCAGCAGAGTGGAGTGCAGTGCGTGGAGTCAAGTCCGTGGAGTGGAGTCAAGTCCGTGAGTCAAGTCAGCAGAGTGGAGGCAGTGCGTGGAGTCAAGTCCGTGGAGTGAGTCAAGTCCGTGGAGTCAAGTCAGCGGAGTGGAGTGAAGTGCGTGGAGTCAAGTCCGTGGAGTGGGAGTCAAGTCCACGGAGTCAAGTCAGCGGAGTGGAGTGAAGTACGTGGAGTCAAGTCGTGGAGTGGAGTCAAGTCCACGGAGGCAAGTCAGTGGAGTCAGTCCGCGGAGTCAAGTCAGCGGAGTAAAGTCTAAGGAGTGGAGTGAAGTCCGTGGAGGGAAGTCAGCGGAGTGGAGTCAAGTCCTTGGAGTCAAGTCAGCGGAGTGGAGTGAAGTCCGTGGAGTCAAGTCCGTGGAGTGGAGTCAAGTCCGTGGAGTCAAGTCAGCGGAGTGGAGTCAAATCCGTGGAGTCAAGTCCTTGGAGTCAAGTCCGTGGAGTAGATTCAAGTCCGTGGAGTCAAGTCAGCAGAGTGGAGTGCAGTGCGTGGAGTCAAGTCCGTGGAGTGGAGTCAAGTCCGTGGAGTCAAGTCAGCAGAGTGGAGTGCAGTGCGTGGAGTCAAGTCCGTGGAGTGGAGTCAAGTCCGTGGAGTCAAGTCAGCAGAGTGGAGTGCAGTGCGTGGAGTCAAGTCCGTGGAGTGGAGTCAAGTCCGTGGAGTCAAGTCAGCGGAGTGGAGTGAAGTGCGTGGAGTCAAGTCCGTGGAGTGGAGTCAAGTCCACGGAGTCAAGTCAGCGGAGTGGAGTGAAGTACGTGGAGTCAAGTCCGTGGAGTGGAGTCAAGTCCACGGAGGCAAGTCCTTGGAGTCAAGTCCGCGGAGTCAAGTCAGCAGAGTAGAGTAAAGTCTACGGAGTGGAGTGAAGTCCGTGGAGTCAAGTCCGTGGATTGGAGTCCAAATCCACGGAGTCAAGTCGGTGGAGTCAAGTCAGCGGATTGGAGTCAACTCCGTGGAGTCAAGTCCTTGGAGTCAAAGTCCGTGGAGTGGAGTCAAGTCCGTGGAGTCAAGTCAGCGGAGTGGAGTGAAGTGCGTGGAGTCAAGTCCGTGGAGTGGAGTCAAGTCCACGGAGTCAAGTCAGCGGAGTGGAGTGAAGTACGTGGAGTCAAGTCCGTGGAGTGGAGTCAAGTCCACGGAGGCAAGTCAGTGGAGTCAAGTCCGCGGAGTCAAGTCAGCGGAGTAAAGTCTGAGGAGTGGAGTGAAGTCCGTGGAGGGAAGTCAGCGGAGTGGAGTCAAGTCCTTGGAGTCAAGTCAGCGGAGTGGAGTGAAAGTCCTTGGAGTCAAGTCCGTGGAGTGGAGTCAAGTCCGTGGAGTCAAGTCAGCAGAGTGGAGTGCAGTGCGTGGAGTCAAGTCCGTGGACTGGAGTCAAATCCACGGAGTCAAGTCTGTGGAGTCAATTCAGCGGAGTGGAGTGAAGTCCGTGGAGTCAAGTCTGTGGATTGGAGTCAATCCACGGAGTCAAGTCGGTGGAGTCAAGTCAGCGGATTGGAGTCAAATCCGTGGAGTCAAGTCCTTGGAGTCAAGTCCGTGGAGTGGAGTCAAGTCCGTGGAGTCAAGTCAGCAGAGTGGAGTGCAGTGCGTGGAGTCAAGTCCGTGGAGTGGAGTCAAGTCCGTGGAGTCAAGTCAGCAGAGTGGAGTGCAGTGCGTGGAGTCAAGTCCGTGGAGTGGAGTCAAGTCCGTGGAGTCAAGTCAGCAGAGTGGAGTGCAGTGCGTGGAGTCAAGTCCGTGGAGTGGAGTCAAGTCCGTGGAGTCAAGTCAGCGGAGTGGAGTGAAGTGCGTGGAGTCAAGTCCGTGGAGTGGAGTCAAGTCCACGGAGTCAAGTCAGCGGAGTGGAGTGAAGTACGTGAGTCAAGTCCGTGGAGTGGAGTCAAGTCCACGGAGGCAAGTCAGTGGAGTCAAGTCCGCGGAGTCAAGTCAGCGGAGTAAAGTCTAAGGAGTGGAGTGAAGTCCGTGGAGGGAAGTCAGCGGAGTGGAGTCAAGTCCTTGGAGTCAAGTCAGCGGAGTGGAGTGAAGTCCGTGGAGTCAAGTCCGTGGAGTGGAGTCAAGTCCGTGGAGTCAAGTCAGCGGAGTGGAGTCAAAATCCGTGGAGTCAAGTCCTTGGAGTCAAGTCCGTGGAGTAGATTCAAGTCCGTGGAGTCAAGTCAGCAGAGTGGAGTGCAGTGCGTGGAGTCAAGTCCGTGGAGTGGAGTCAAGTCCGTGGAGTCAAGTCAGCGGAGTGGAGTGCAGTGCGTGGAGTCAAGTCCGTGGAGTGGAGTCAAGTCCGTGGAGTCAAGTCAGCAGAGTGGAGTGCAGTGCGTGGAGTCAAGTCCGTGGAGTGGAGTCAAGTCCGTGGGAGTCAAGTCAGCGGAGTGGAGTGAAGTGCGTGGAGTCAAGTCCGTGGAGTGGAGTCAAGTCCACGGAGTCAAGTCAGCGGAGTGGAGGTGAAGTACGTGGAGTCAAGTCCGTGGACTGGAGTCAAATCCACGGAGTCAAGTCTGTGGAGTCAATTCAGCGGAGTGGAGTGAAGTCCGTGGAGTCAAGTCCGTGGATTGGAGTCAAATCCACGGAGTCAAGTCGGTGGAGTCAAGTCAGCGGATTGGAGTCAAATCCGTGGAGTCAAGTCCTTGGAGTCAAGTCCGTGGAGTGGAGTCAAGTCCGTGGAGTCAAGTCAGCAGAGTGGAGTGCAGTGCGTGGAGTCAAGTCCGTGGAGTGGAGTCAAGTCCGTGGAGTCAAGTCAGCAGAGTGGAGTGGCAGTGCGTGGAGTCAAGTCCGTGGAGTGGAGTCAAGTCCGTGGAGTCAAGTCAGCAGAGTGGAGTGCAGTGCGTGGAGTCAAGTCCGTGGAGTGGAGTCAAGTCCGTGAGTCAAGTCAGCGGAGTGGAGTGAAGTGCGTGGAGTCAAGTCCGTGGAGTGGAGTCAAGTCCACGGAGTCAAGTCAGCGGAGTGGAGTGAAGTTACGTGGAGTCAAGTCCGTGGAGTGGAGTCAAGTCCACGGAGGCAAGTCAGTGGAGTCAAGTCCCGCGGAGTCAAGTCAGCGAGTAAAGTCTAAGGAGTGGAGTGAAGTCCGTGGAGGGAAGTCAGCGGAGTGGAGTCAAAAGTCCTTGGAGTCAAGTCAGCGGAGTGGAGTGAAGTCCGTGGAGTCAAGTCCGTGGAGTGGAGTCAAGTCCGTGGAGTCAAGTCAGCGGAGTGGAGTCAAATCCGTGGAGTCAAGTCCTTGGAGTCAAGTCCGTGGAGTAGATTCAAGTCCGTGGAGTCAAGTCAGCAGAGTGGAGTGCAGTGCGTGGAGTCAAGTCCGTGGAGTGGAGTCAAGTCCGTGGAGTCAAGTCAGCAGAGTGGAGTGCAGTGCGTGGAGTCAAGTCCGTGGAGTGGAGTCAAGTCCGTGGAGTCAAGTCAGCAGAGTGGAGTGCAGTGCGTGGAGTCAAGTCCGTGGAGTGGAGTCAAGTCCGTGGAGTCAAGTCAGCGGAGTGGAGTGAAGTGCGTGGAGTCAAGTCCGTGGAGTGGAGTCAAGTCCACGGAGTCAAGTCAGCGGAGTGGAGTGAAGTACGTGGAGTCAAGTCCGTGGACTGGAGTCAAATCCACGGAGTCAAGTCTGTGGAGTCAATTCAGCGGAGTGGAGTGAAGTCCGTGGAGTCAAGTCCGTGGATTGGAGTCAAATCCACGGAGTCAAGTCGGTGGAGTCAAGTCAGCGGATTGGAGTCAAATCCGTGGAGTCAAGTCCTTGGAGTCAAGTCCGTGGAGTGGAGTCAAGTCCGTGGAGTCAAGTCAGCAGAGTGGAGTGCAGTGCGTGGAGTCAAGTCCGTGGAGTGGAGTCAAGTCCGTGGAGTCAAGTCAGCAGAGTGGAGTGCAGTGCGTGGAGTCAAGTCCGTGGAGTGGAGTCAAGTCCGTGGAGTCAAGTCAGCAGAGTGGAGTGCAGTGCGTGGAGTCAAGTCCGTGGAGTGGAGTCAAGTCCGTGGAGTCAAGTCAGCGGAGTGGAGTGAAGTGCGTGGAGTCAAGTCCGTGGAGTGGAGTCAAGTCCACGGAGTCAAGTCAGCGGAGTGGAGTGAAGTACGTGGAGTCAAGTCCGTGGAGTGGAGTCAAGTCCACGGAGGCAAGTCAGTGGAGTCAAGTCCGCGGAGTCAAGTCAGCGGAGTAAAGTCTAAGGAGTGGAGTGAAGTCCGTGGAGGGAAGTCAGCGGAGTGGAGTCAAGTCCTTGGAGTCAAGTCAGCGGAGTGGAGTGAAGTCCGTGGAGTCAAGTCCGTGGAGTCAAGTCAGCGGAGTGGAGTCAAATCCGTGGAGTCAAGTCCTTGGAGTCAAGTCCGTGGAGTAGATTCAAGTCCGTGGAGTCAAGTCAGCAGAGTGGAGTGCAGTGCGTGGAGTCAAGTCCGTGGAGTGGAGTCAAGTCCACGGAGGCAAGTCAGTGGAGTCAAGTCCGCGGAGTCAAGTCAGCGGAGTAAAGTCTAAGGAGTGGATGAAGTCCGTGGAGGGAAGTCAGCGGAGTGGAGTCAAGTCCTTGGAGTCAAGTCAGCGGAGTGGAGTGAAGTGCGTGGAGTCAAGTCCGTGGAGTGGAGTCAAGTCCACGGAGGCAAGTCAGCGGAGTGGAGTGAAGTCCGTGGATTCAAGTCCGTGGACTGGAGTCAAGTCCACGGAGTCAAGTCAGCGGAGTGGAGTGAAGTACGTGGAGTCAAGTCCGTGGAGTGGAGTCAAGTCCGTGGAGTCAAGTCCTTGGAGTCAAGTCCGTGGAGTAGATTCAAGTCCGTGGAGTCAAGTCAGCAGAGTGGAGTGCAGTGCGTAGAGTCAAGTCCGTGGAGTGGAGTCAAATCCGTGGAGTCAAGTCCTTGGAGTCAAGTCCGTGGAGTAGATTCAAGTCCGTGGAGTCAAGTCAGCAGAGTGGAGTGCAGTACGTGGAGTCAAGTCCGTGGAGTGGAGTCAAGTCCACGGAGGCAAGTCAGTGGAGTCAAGTCCGCGGAGTCAAGTCAGCGGAGTAAAGTCTAAGGAGTGGAGTGAAGTCCGTGGAGGGAAGTCAGCGGAGTGGAGTCAAGTCCTTGGAGTCAAGTCAGCGGAGTGGAGTGAAGTCCGTGGAGTCAAGTCCGTGGAGTGGAGTCAAGTCCGTGGAGTCAAGTCAGCGGATTGGAGTCAAATCCGTGGAGTCAAGTCC